>PVJA010043543.1:0-16692 GCA_004027025.1 Myocastor coypus | reverse complement strand
CAAAAAAAACCCATAAGATAAGCCAGGCGTGGTGGTGCACGTCTGTAATTCCCGCACTAGGGAGGCTGAGGCAGAAGGATTGGTGCGAGTTCGAGACCAGCCTGGGCTACACAGTGAGCTCAAGGTGAGCCTGAAATGCATAGTGAGACTCTGTCTCAAAAAGGACAAATAAATTAATAAATAAATAAATAAACAAATATTTGATCTAACATTGCTAAGTTGCCTGTGCTTGCCTGGAACCTGCAGTCTTCCTGCCTCAGCCACAGCCAGGGTTGGGCCTGCACACCTTCAGGAGAGCTCTGCTCCCATAACCCAAGAAAGCGCGAGGCTCTACCTTCCAATATTGTCACAGTAAGGAATTAATTTTTCAACACATGACTTTTAGGGAACATGCTCAGTTGTAACCTTCCTTCACTAATCCCCAAAATGCATTGTCTTTTCCCAATGCAAAATACATTTATCCTGCCTTAATGGTTCTAAAATAGTACCTCATTCCTGTATAAACTTAAAGTTTAAAGTCCAAGGCTTACTTTTCAGACTCGAAACAAACCCCATTGAATTTCGAACATGTAAATCAGTTCCAAAGCAAATGTCGGGGAAGGCGCATTGTAAGTATTCCTGCTCCAGCTCTACATCTTTGAAACTTTTATGTATGAGTAGTCAACTTTCTGGAGCGGGGACTCAATAGCTGCCCCCTCCTGTGGCTTGAAGAGAGGTTCTTCTTGGTTCTCATGCTTCACATGACTCGGCCTTTGGTTTGTTGACTCCAAAACAGAATGGCTTGCGGGACAGGAATGGCAGGGGAGGCTGAATGGCCATGACAAACAGGGGGCAGGGAAGAGGGAGCACAGGGGACAAGAAGACACACTGCCAGGGCAGCCCCCAGCCACTACCTCAGCACACCGAGCCAGCCTCATATGAATGATATCGGAGGATCCCACAGCCTCCCCACAGCTCGGCCCTAGATGCATGAAATATGCAAAGCGGGGCATTTTAGACCTAAACTATAGATGCGCAAAATAAGACCTTCACTGGGGCCGTTTCTAAAGACTGAAAGCCTCTTAAGTTATGGATAAAGGTGGAAACCTGCGGGCGCTGCTGGTCACTCAGTACTTAGCGGTCACACGAGATGGATCTCTAGGCTTTGCTGCAGCGCACGTGGCCAAAGGCCGCAGATTCCAGGCCTCTGCGCAGCTGCTTTATGAGTTCCTCTGGAAATGGGAGCCGCTCTCGTCACGCAGCCGCCATCCAGGCCTCAGCTCCTGCTCTATCCCTGGGCCTAGTTTTTGCCGAGCAGGCACTGTCAGGGCAGCTAAGTGGAAGGGAAAGCGGCTTGCACTCGCAGCAGCGAAAGCCTCTGTGGCCTTCGGGGACACAGTCAACTAAGAGTCCAGTTCTACCGGAGCAAGGATGAAGTAAGGCAGGTCGGCATCGCGTTGCTCAACAACGTGTCTTGAGAGCTTTCCTAACCGGCCTGCTCCGTACACATTCTTTTTCTCCAAACACAGTTTGAACTTCTCAGGGGAAGCTTCATAATTGCCAGTAATGGGAGCGGAAATGCAGTCCAGTCTCTTACAGTAATAAGGACCCAAAGGTAGTGCTGTAGCAGACAGAGACCTCCCGATGCAGTCAGTGTTGCCTACAGTATTTTTTAACAATACTGTGTTTTTAAAATGACTTTGGGAAACCTGTGGCTTAGGTCAGTTGTTTAAGCACCTGCTTGGGCAAATGCCATAAGGCACAGGGGGCCAGGTTTCGATCCCCAGCTCCACATGCCTTACCTGGCCTGCCCTTAAGGAAGCCCAAGCCAGCAAAAAAAAAAAAAAAAATCCTCATCTTAAGGGCTGGCCAAGTAGACAGCAACTGAGATCAGGCATGGTGGTGTGTACCGGTAGTCCCTGCTCTTGGCAGCAGGCTGATTGCTGCCAGTACACCGAGCCAGCCTCATATAAATGATATAAATGACCCTAAACACTCTGTAGACCCTTCCCTAAAATACAGCAAAAAACAAAATAAAAACTACTCCTATGAACTGTTCTTTATTTCGATAGCAATCTCAAACTGAAGATAGATATAAGTGGGTTGTTTAAGGTATACCACTGTTGAGGGAGTCGTTAGCCTTTGGTAACACCAACACATTTAGGGTGTTATTTGTATTTGTAGTTTTTCCCAAATTATTAAAAGTAATTCCAGGTTTATTATCTAATTTTCTTTATACCTCATGTTTACATTATCTAGAACTATAACTCTCATTTATGCTTTCTTTTAACCCTCTAATATTTGTCATACAGTAACATAGGACTCAAAACTCTTTTCAATGAAAATAACTACTTTTGAATTCCAAACTGCAGGTTTCCTTTCCTGAAGGAAACATGAAAGGATCTCTATAAATTCTCAGCAAGTGCTCTAGCTGCCACAGAGTCACAGGGCAAGACTTGGAAGTGCGATTGTGAACAACCTTTGAGGGAAGACTTTATCAGATGCACTGATCCAGAACTTTAAGAATGCAGTTCCAAAGAAATTGAGCTAGGCTCTGCTCCCTGTTTTCATTTCTTAAAATGTCTAGGATACTTGTGTAGAATATAACACATGTACTTATTTGTATCTAGAACTTTCTTTTATGATTTTGCGGTGGATTGCAAACTAGTGGTCAACTGGTTCTGCCCCGCCGGTCTTTACTAGCGTGTTGCTGGGTGTGTGGGCGTGGGAGGCCCGGCCAAGGGTCACTGTCAGCAGCCTGAGAGGCAGAAGTGGAGAAGCTGCTCAGAGACTGTGAGGGAAGCCGATGGAAGCTACTGGGACGCCGCTGGCAGCTGCCGGGTTTCTCGAGCTGTTCTGCTGAGGGATCCTGTCCTGCCGGCCTTCCTGGTGAACTTGGCTGCCCTCACAGGAGGAGCTCTGGACCTGGCCATCACTGAATGCTTGCCATTCATCTCATAGGAGCTCTGGTCTTCCCCTTGAACATCACTTCCTGCCTGGCTCCAGGGGGAAGATCGTTCATTGCTCATCTTCCTGGAGAAGACTTCCTTTCCTGGTGGGATCTCAGATTTCCTCATCATCAGAGGAGTTGGGGACCTCAGGGTCACTGAGGATGGCTGTGGTATATTTTAGGGGAGCTTGGGTCTGACATTGCCTGTGTTTTCCTGTCTCCAGTACAGATGCCTCTGCCTGCTAGCACGGATCCTTCTTCTTTCTAGCACAGACTCTCTAGCTTCCACCACTGACCTTTCGGCCTTCCCAGCATAGGTGCATGAAGGGAGCCTCCCTGAGACACTGCCATGGGCCATAGGCCTCCAGCTGCACTTGTGCCAGGCATTGCTATGGGTTCTTGGTCTTCAGCTGGACTCGTGCAGGACACTGTCGTGGGATCCTGACCCTCAGCTGGGTTCGCTGGTCTTCAGAGTGCGCACAGAGTTCCTGTATTCTCTTTTTGTATGGGATTCTTTTGGAGATGGTTATAATTAATCTTATAAATATGTGTCCCGTATTGTTATCTTTCCCTTACAAGAACCCTTAAACTGCACAAAACTCTTTATGACTCTGAAAATGATGCGTTTCAGTTTCATGTACTTCACTCTTGATGGGCAAGAGGCAAGGGCTCGTAACTGTTGCTCATTTCTCCTGAAAATGTGGGTTAGCTGGATGTACGCTATGGGTTGTAGAAATGCTATATCATTAACATTTAATATATTAGTTATGCATCATTATGTCATAACAGAATATGTACTATAAGTTTGAAAGTAATAGTTAAAAATTATATTTCTTAGACCAAGGGTCTTCCATTTAGAAAGAAGGATAACAGAGGTTAGCAGATGTTATGTTTCTGGAATTTGTGACTGACTCATGGCTCACTGCTGACATCATGGGTGTGAGTGCGACAGCACCCTGGGGTGGGCAGCCTGCATGCAGCCTCAGGGGCCGGAGGCTTTCTCTCTGCTCCTCCCTTGTAGCTCTTGCTGTTTGCCATTCTGTGCCATGTGCCACCGTGCCTTGGTGCCAGGTGAACAGGGCCGACAACCTCCACGCAGTGTGAGAGAAGTAACCCTTTCTTTCCTTAATTTTGAGCACTGGGTGTTTTGTCTCTCCCAAGGATTCTGTAGGAAGCCTACTTTATTTTATAATTTTATTATTTTTGTGTACGTTCTTGACAAGGTAGCCTAGGCTTAAAAACGTTGTGTCTTTCTAGGAATATTTCTTCCCCTTGTGTTCGTCTCCATGTCTTCTTTGAATGTCAGTGCTCTGTCATTTTTGCTACAGTGACTCCTGAAAGGATTTTGATATCAGGTGTCAGGGCTGCTTCCCTTTACTCAGGGTTGCTTTGCCCGTTTGGAGCATTGTGCGCTTCCGTATGGACTTTCCCAGTGTGTTTTCTGGTTCTGTGCAGCACGACGTGGGCGCTTTGTGGGCCACTCTGAGGTGGCGAGACACTGTTTGATGCAGTTTTGTTCTAGAGAGAGTGGAGTTTGGGGGCGTTTCTTTGACTGTGTGAGGGGAAACCTTGGATAAATATTTCTCAGGGAATGTCTGTAATCAGTGCTAAAATACTGGTTCTTGCTATTTGCCAGCTAAATGTATTTACTACTCTGACCCAGGGAGATGGATACTCGAACTTTGTTCTTTCCTCCGCCTCGTCCTCCTCCTCATTCTCTTCTTCCTCCTCTTCTTCCTCCTCTTCCTCTTCTTCTTCCTCCTCTTCCTCCTTCTTTCTGTTCTTCTCTTGGTACCAGCAATCAAATTCAAGGCCTTGCACTTCCCAGGAAGGCACTTGTGCTGCTGAGCTATATTTCCAGGCCTTCAGAATTTCACAATTGTTTATATAAAGTTTAATGAAATTGTGCTGCCCTGATTTCAAAATTGAATCCTAAAAATTTAATATTTAAGGATAATAATAAAAAAGAAAAGAAAAGAAAAGAAAATGGGCCTTCCAAATAGCTGAGTGGATTGAAGCCCTGGCAAGCAGGCACAGGGGCTGGGGGTTCGATCCCTGGGCCTGCAGTGCAGGCCCCACTCCTGGGGCCTGCTGAGATGGCAATGGAGACTGGGCGAGGTGACACACGCCTATAATCCCAGCTCTTGGAAGGCTGCAAACAGGCGGGTCACTACAAGTCCGGTCTAGTAGTGAGACCCTGAACACCTTGAAGACCCTTCCCTAAAAAAACAAAACAAAACAAAACAAAAAAGCAAGATAAATAAATAAAAAGGATATATAGATTACCAGTGAAAATTGTTTTGAGACCTTATTACTTAAACACTAAAGGAAGGTAAAATAGAAACAGAGCTTTGTAAATAAGGAGCAGAAAGGGATTAAAGGAAATTATGAGGAAAAAGAGGAATAAAATGCGTCCTGTGCAGCTACACACTCCCTATGATGGGCACGATCGTTATGCACACTGGAAAGGTACCAGTAAACTCAATTAAACATAAATGCAAACCAAATTCTGCCTCTTGGGGACTGCTGTGCTTTAGTTTCAGTTTTTGATGTCAAATAATTGTATGCCCCACTGGCCCTTGAAGCCTTGGAGCCTAATGTGGTCTGGGTGAGATAAATGGTGCCCTTTATGCTGTGTCATATTTGGAAAGAATTTATTTGATGTAGTGTGTGTAAGTAAAATGTCAATGTTCTGGGCATTAATGTTCTTGTTAATTCTATTTCTTGTGATCTATTTTTCCTCATTTTCTTTAATAACTTTCACAGCGTTCCAAACTTGCAACCTTGAACTATTATAATCCAAAGCTATGGATCGCAGCAAGGTGACGGTGTGAACAGTAAATCTTTATTTTACACTTGAAGTGATGTGTGTCCATATAGTGAGCTGGTTGTTTACACTTTTATGCAGGTCAAATTTTATAAGAGAGAGATTGTTTGCCACCTAAAAACGAACAACATAGACAAAAAATCATCAGCAGAATCCTATGAAAATAAAAGGGACCCTGTCGAGTTATTAACAAATGGTGCTGAGACTCTGGTGCAGACGAGATGAAGGCAGCAGAAAAGCCTCACGTGTGGAAACTGGCGAGGTAAATTATCCTAGGGACTCCGTAGCGTAGGACCTCAGAGTCAGTAAGCGGTAATCATCGTGCAGAACGCGGTGGTAGAAAACAGCATGCATTTTGTTGGTGATTATTGTGGCATTCAGTCTTTAAAAGTAGAAGGATTAGAGACTTAGCAAAACCAGATCTAACAGTAGTGACACAGGGGCAACATGGCAACAGCTCTGCCTGAATCATGGCGAAACACCAGCACAGTAGGTGGCTGAAATTTTACAGGACCGGTGTATGTTACTGAAAACAACATTGAGAATTAAATGTGGTAAAAAAATTACTTACTCTAAATTAATGTTTGGTCAATACTGTAAAGCATGGAAATAAACATCTTGTGCTACTTTTCCTAATATACCATAGTTTGAGGGAAAGTTTTCATTAAGCATTTCAGTAAAGAACCTGAACTTTTGAAGATATGTTGATTAGCTAAAGAAATGTAGCATTCCCTTAAAATTGCTTGAAAGTTAGAGCAGAACGAAGTCCACAATTTTCTTTTATGGCCTGTAATGTCAATTTGTGTACTCCACAAACCATTAGGTTAGTGTGAACCGTGTGCAGCCAATAAGCAGGAAGTTATCTATAACAGGTTTGAGAGCCAGTGTGACTGGAGAATTCCAAAGGTCTCTTGGAAGCGTTCTGCAGAAAGTGCCAAAGTCTCAGGGCTCAGTCCTTCCCACAGAGCTCTGAGTGTGAGCTATAACTACCCTTAGAACTCTGTAGATAACGAAGTAGTTTTATAATTGACTGTGAAAGATTTTAAAAGTCACAATTATTTAAAAGGAGTATAAACATTGTCCATAAGGGCTAAGTAAAGGAAAGCAAATATTTAAAAAAACAAAAACAAAACAAAACAAAAAAACAAAACAAAAAAAAAACATGAAGTTTCACTTTTGTGAATTTTCCACTAAAATCATAAAAATTCTGTCTAGATCTTGCTTATTACAGATAATGTATGCATACATATGTGAGTGTGTTTAGTCACAATTACATCACTGCATTTGTATCACGATGATTAACCACCAGATTCTGGATGGAATTAGAAGAGCAAGCCTGCAGGAATTCCTCCTATATTGGAAGACAGGCACAACACATCGGGGCCGCGGGTGGGAGGAGGCTCACCTCACCCTGTGGGCTGGGGTGCTGCATCAGTGCTGAGGATCCAACATGGCCCCTGCATCTGCCTAAGCTTGCCTAAGCAGGTGCTTTAGACCTCTGAGCTATCTTGCCGGTTCCTCACACCTTACTTTTTAATCACAGTTCATAAAACTACTCAAGAAAGGCTTCCAGAACATATTTAGCATGAGGCAGAAACAGTATTATCAGGATGTTCTAGATGAGGAGGAGCATTTTTCGGGAAACTAACGGATCATGTGTCATCTATTGCAATAACTTTTACAATGAAAACACTCAGTATGTATTTTAATGGCGACTTGCGCAAAGGGACTTAGATAATGGCAAATGACGGTTCTGCTGATTAGATTTTTACTTCTGCTTTGAAAATTTTGAACATCATTAGAATTATGGCTTTTCTGACATGATGCATTTCAATGTAAAGATGGACATTACCTTTTAAAATAATAGGTCACGATGGAAGCCAACGGGAAGTTCCTTCAAATCAGATGACATCTGTTTCTTTTTCACCCACAAGTTACATTTCGATGCTAGATTCTAGTTAAATTTTGAGTAGTTAAAATGCATGCTTGCTTATTTATTTCTTGCTTTATTTCTCAGATTCCATTGATAAAGTTCAGAAGTTCTTCAACGTTCTGGTTTGAGTCACACAAAGAGGCAAGGTTATTTGAAACATTACGGCAACATGATCTTTAGATGTAGTGCACATAAAAGCAGCGGGATTTGAGTTAATGTAGATGTGAGAACAGGAAAAGTAGACAAGAAGGAATAGGAAGAGAGAAATGTTTTGTATATTGGAAGAAGGATTTAAAAAAATTAAATTAGTATCATGACGGAAAACACAGACTTTATGGTTGATATACCAGTTCCTACTTGCTGAACATTGGTCCCTGCAGAGCTGCCATGTTGGGAGCTCTGCAGTTTTAATTCCTCCGCCTCTGGAAGTTTGTGCTTTGCACTTTTTTTTGATATGTCCCAGCAGCTCTATTGCTGGATAGGCCCATTCATCATATAAGAAAAATGTCCTAAGTGAAACGGGAAGCGCACACTTCCACGCAGAGTCCAGATGTGGAGGTTAGGAAAATGGAGGAATGGCTCTAGATCTTTCCTAATAACATCATGACGTCCAAGCATGACTCGGTGGCTCCTCCAAGGAAGGACCCTTAGAGAAGCTGGGCACTTTGTTAGGCTGTTGTCATGCAGAGTTCTTTTGAAAGTCATGCGGTTCTTAGAGTGTTCTGCAGAAGACTGCCCAAAGTATAAATGTAATGCTATAGATCAGTAAGGCTGCTCGTTTTTAATTGCTTATTGTGTATGTGTATTTGAGCTCTGTATTTTTCCATCTGTAAAGATCATGGATGTAAACCCAAATCTCTAAAACAGTGATAACAAACACTGTGGACATGTGTGCTAGCTTGTTTGTTTGTTTTATGACCGTCTCTGTGGCCCAGCCTGGCCATGGGGGTGTGAACTCTTAGCCTTGCGAGTGCTGAGACTACAGATGGACTCAACACCAAGCTCCACGTGGACATTCAATCTTCCCAAAAGAGACCGTGCATTTCTCTTGATATCAGGTACTTATTTAAAAAAAGTCTGTGGAGGGCTGAGTAAAGAGCTCAGCACATTAAGCCCCTCCCAGCAGGTGTAGGGGCCAGCGATTTGATCCCTGGGCCTGCTGTGCCTGTCAGAGCCCCAGGGTATGCTGGGATGGCAGTTGAGACTGGGTGTGGTGGTGCATGCCTGTAATCCCTGCTCTTGGGAGACTGTAAACAGACAGATCACTAAGAGTCTGAGCTAGTAGAGAGACCCTGAACACCCTGCAGACCCACCCCCTCACACACATACCAAAAGAAGAAAAGAAGTTTGTGGATGTGAAAAATGAATGAACATTTTAACAATCTCTCTCGGGAGATAGGTCCCTTCTTGCTAGCTATCTCACGTCAAGCTTTCTTTGCCAGGCATTCTCATGTCTCACCTTCATTCTCATACCTCAGGCTGATTGCTGATTGGTCAATCACATGAGGGTAATAAATCAAGGTACAAAAAAAGCATATATTCAGGACATAAGGGAAATGAATTTTAATGAGACCAAAGACAGGACTGAGGAATTCCAGCAGCAGTGATAACAGCTGCATGAGCTCGTTCCTTCCCTCAGCTATCAATTACTATCGTCTTTATTTAACCTAAAATAAGCATTTGAACACCAATAGGTAAGGGTTAATTTCCTCAAACTTATTTTGCTTTTTCTCTACTCCTGCTTATCTACTTGAAATGTACACATTTGCAAGAATTGCAGAATGTAAAATCTATGAAAATATACAGGATAAAGTACATAGTATAAACACGAATCCAATAAATTTTATGTATCACGCACTATATACTGTGCATTATGGCTACAGCACAGAAGGAAATCCTCACCTTTATGTCCCTTTAGGCTAGTGAGGAAAAGCAGATCATATAGAAATAAATGGAGATAAATTATTTACATACGGAGAGAAGTTTCTAGGAGATATGAATGCAGGGCAAGAAGGACCGGAACTACTTGAGGGAAGGAGATTGCTAATTTATACTGGGTGAGTATTGAGGTAGTGCACTCTGTTTTATGCCATTGAAGAAGACATTAAAATCTATGTGAGTATCCACTGCACTTAGATGAGGGTGGAAAATAGTCTAGCAAGAGGGAAAAGCAGAGCCAGGAGCCTCACCATGGGAGCAGACTGGCACAATTGATGGGCAATGGAGAGAAAGGAGAATGAATCAGAAAATCAAGGAATGTATCATCCAAAGTATAGTTTTTCCTATATTATGGATATGCTGAGACGTAGAAAGCAAAATGTTTCTCTAAAGATTTGAAATGAAGTAAATATATCAAGTGGTGGCCACTGTTGAAGCCCCATGGCCTACTTTGCCCTGAATGATCCAGGGGGCAGCTGCTGTCAACGTGTCTCAAGCAACTGAGTGACTCTGCAAGCTGTCAGCAGGAAGCTTTCTGCATGCGCATGTGCATTCTTGATTTATGTGCTTCGTGGGAAACAGAAGCACCGACAGCCCTTGCCTTTTGAGCTATAATTAAACTCTTGGTCTCCAGGTTCATTGCGTGCTTCTAAGCAAGCTCAGGATTCCACAATTTAACATTCTTTTCACTGCAAACTAAAATATGTGCTTTGTCTTTAGAGTCTGCACTTCTAATCTGTATTTATTTTGTGACATCCCATGATTTATTCTCTTACTCAGAGTTCCTTGCCTGCACCTTTCCTGCGCTCTGCATTCCACCTCTAGGCATGGATGTCAGACATCAGAGGCACAGGTGATGTATCTCACGGTGTCAGTCCAGTAAGTTTATATGCATTGAATATGATTTTGCAATTTCAATTTAGTATGTTGTCAGTATAATAGAGTTTAGTCATCGATTATATAAATTACGCAGAGTAATTTATAATACTATGGCAGTAAATCCTTCAACAAACATTTTGGGGCTTTACAAGCATTAATATATATATATATTTTGTAGTTGTTCAAGAGTTTAAATAGCTTCCTAAGTGCCATTTTCTTCTAAGGAATAAATCTGCAGTGTTTGATTCCCCATAATCTCTCCCCTCAAATCTGATGGTATGATTCCCTTCATGATAGTTAATGCAATCTAAATATTGATGTGTGAAGTCAGGAGATATTTCTTTCTTCCTTTTCCTAATGCCACGTAGCTTATAAATAATGAGTTCTTATATCCTGATACTATTTGAAAAGACTTAGAAATATTAATTTACATTAATATCAAGATGGCATCTTCAAAAAAAAAATTAAAAATTTTAAAAAAGATGGCATCTTCTACCTAAACCATTGCAACAGTCTACCAAGTATCGAGTTTAGGTTAATTCTCCATTTATTTTAATGTGAGACACAGAAATATGTGAAAATATAAAAGTAATCCTTTGTTTCTATTAAAAATCCAACAAAAATTCAAAATGTAATCATTAGAGGATAACAGGGATCAATATAGTGTGTGCCAGATTAAAACAATGGCCAAATTGTTACTCAGCATACCAGTCATAAACAAAGTGAAAAGATTCTATGTTATAAAAGAAAAACAACAACAGAAAAGACAAAGCTTTCTTTTCAAAGAACAAATGAAGACAGTTGTGCAAATGAGGGCCAGCGAGATAGCTGAGCGGGCTCAGCAGCTGCTTTGACAAGGACAAGGATCCGGCAGCATGTGCTGCGCAGGACCTGGGACACAGTGAACCAGGGAGCAAGAGTGGGTGTGGTGGTGCATGGCTGTACTCCCACCACTGGGGAGGCGGAAAATAGGAGGACCATTATGAGTTTGACCTGTGACCTGTATAGTGAGACCATGTATGGAATACACTAAAAAAAGACAAGTTGGGGAACCGCCATCACCCCACCCTGCGCATGTAGGTTGGGACCTCCCTGCCTGACCAGAACCCAGACCCCTCCAGTGAGTGTAGGTAAAGAACATTCTGTCTGCCCACGTCTACTGGATACTTCCCTGCCTGGAGTCCAGCAAAAGGCACTTGTAGGTAGTTTTGCAGACCCTAGACCCTACATCTCCTGTGGAACCCTGCAGCAAAGTTGCCTTCAGAGAGGCTGGGTTTTCAGAGAGGCCCAGGAGCTGAGCATTGTGCTAGAGGAACACAGTGGGTTCACTTCCAGGAACAGCATCAGGAAGAAGCAGAGCACAGCAACCTGATCTAGCTAGCACGTATAAATCAATGCATTTCAATTATAATCATCAATGTAAATGGACTTAATTCTCCAAGAAAAAGAAGTAGACTGTCACAGTGGGTAAGGAAGCAAAATCCAACCATATTCTACATATGTGAAACACTAACTCATAAAAGAAATACATAGGCTGAAAGGAAAGGATGGAAAATAATACTACATGCTCTAGCACCTCAGAAAAAATCAGGGGTAGCCATCCTGTTTGCAAATAGTCTGAACTTCAAACCAAGATTGATCAAACGAAATAAAAATGAATGTTACATACTGGTCAGGGGAAAAATTCAAGATGAAAAGGTAATGCTGATAAATATATACATAACTAAATGGGAGCAAAGAGCTGTATAAGACAAACCTCAATAGACATAAAAAAAACCTACTATCCAATGCCACAATCTTAACTAGAGAACTTACCACCCCTTTATCCCCAAAAGATAGGTCAAGCAGTCAAAAAATTAGCAAAGAAGTAGCAGAACTGAACCAAAACCTGGAACAACGGCACTTAGGGACAAACACAAAGTGTTCCGCCCAACCACTTCTGAGTATATATTATTTTTCGACTGCACATGGGACATTTTCTAACATAGACCATGTAGTAGCCCACAGATCATGCTTAACTGTGCTCAAGGAACAGAAATTATCCTATGCATGTTATCTAACCACAGTGCAATGAAAATGGAAATAATTAACAATAGAAACAACAACAAAAAAAGCCAGAAATCTATGGAAGTTGAACAACATCCTTCTCAACAACCAATGGGTTACAGAAGAAATTAAACAATATCTACAGTTTAATAACTATTCAAACACAACCTACTTGAATGTATAGGGTACAAGGAAAGCAGTTCTTAGAGGGAAATTTATAGCTCTGAACTCCCACATTGAGAAAACAGAGAGTGAACAAATATATACCGTAATGCTGCATCCTAGATCATCTAGAAAAGGAAGAGCAAACCAAACCCAAAATCCAAAGATGGGAGGAAATTATAAATACTAGAAATTAATTCAATTGAGACAAAGAAAACAATACAAAGAATTAATGAATCAAAAAGCTGGTTCTTTGAAAGGTTAAACAAAATTGATAATCCCCTAGAGTTAACCTCATCAAAAACAGGAAAGAAAAAATTCAAATTCAAGCAATAAAGAATAAAAAGGGTGAAATTACTACAGACCCAGGGGAGATCCAGAAGATCATCAATAGAGGTTATGAGAATCTTTACTCTCACACAACTGAAGACACAGATGAGATGGAGAGACTTACAGAAAGGTGAACTTTATCAAAACTTAATCAAGAAGATATAAGAACTTTCAATAACTAAAGAACAGCCAATGAAATACAAAATGTAATAAAAAGCATACTGACAAAGAAAAGTCAGGTCCTGATGGATTTACAACTGAACTCTATAGGAAATTTACAGAAAATATAATCCAAATACTCTTCAAACTCTTCAGTGAAATTGAAAAGTAAACAACCCTCCCAAAATCATTCCTGGAGGCAAGTGTCATACTGATACAAAAAGCAGAGAAAGATGAAACTAAAAAAGAGAAGTACAGGCCAGCCTCTCTCATGAACATAGTTGCAAAAATCTAGAATAGAATCCTAGTAAATAGAGTAAAACAAACCACTAAGAAGATTATTCATCATAAGCAGGTAGGACTCATCCCAGGAATTCAAGGAATGCAAATCTATAAACGTAATACACTGTATTAATAGAACCAAATCCAAAAACCACATGATAATCTCAGTTGATGCAGAAAAGGCTTTTGACAAAGTTCAACACTCATTCATACGCGAAGTTCTACAAAAAATTGGAATAAATGGCTTCTAACTCAATTTGATAAAAGCCGTCTATGACAATCCAACTAACTTAATTATGAATGGGGAAAAACTGAAATCCTTTACTGTCAGATGTGGTACAAGACAAGGATTTCCTCTATCCCTACTCCTATTAAATATAGGTCTAGATTCATTAGCTGGAGCCATTAGACAAGAGAGAAATAAAAGGAATAAGAATAGGTAAGGAAAAGCCGGGCGTGGTGGTGAACGCCTGTAATCCCAGCACTTGGGAGGCTGAGGCAGGAGCATCGATGTGAGTTCGAGACCAGCCTGGGCTACAAAAGTGGGCTCAAGGCCAGCCTCAACTGCATAGCGAGACCCTGCCTCAAAAAGACAAAAAAAAAAGAATAGGTAAGGAGAAGTCAAACTATCATTATTTGCATATGACTTAATAGTCTAGTAGGAAGACCCAAAAAGCCAAGAAGCTATTAGAATTAATATGCAGAATCAGTAATATAGCAGGATATGGAGTCAGCACACAAAAGTCAACAGTATTCCTCTACACAGATAACAAACACATGGAGAGGGAAATCAGAGAAACAATATCTTTTATAATAGCACTGAAGAAAATGAAATACCTACAAATTAACCTCACTGAAAAAATGAAAGATCTGTTCAATGAACACTACAGTACTCTGAAAAAAGAAATCATAGGGGATTTCAGAAAATGGAAAGATATTCACCTCTCCTGGATAGAAAGAACCAATATTTTGAATTTGGCCATACTGCCAAAATTGTTATACAGATTTAATGAAATCACTATTAAAATACCATCAATGTACATAACAGACCTGGAGAAATCATTCCTAAAATTTATTTGGCACCAGAACAGAACTAGAATAGCAAAGACAATCCTGGGAAACAAAAATAAGGCAGGAGGCAATACAATTCCTAACCTAAATTTATACTTCAAAGCCACAGTAATACAGCCAGCATGGTATTGGCCAAAACATACACAAAGATCAATGGAACAGATTAGAATTTCTAGAAGCAAGTAGAAACACACTCAGCCACCTTATCTTTGACAAAAGGGGCCAAACATGTTTACTGGAAGAAAAGTAACCTCTTTAATAAATGGTGCTGGAAAAATTGGCTCTCTACATGCTGAGAACTAAAACTTGATCCAAGTCTATCATCATGCACTAAAGTCAAAATGGATTGAAGATCTAAATATTAAAAAAGAAACACTGAATCTCCTGAAAGAGAAAGTGGGAGGAAATCTTGAATATATTCATGATGAAAGTCAAAATGCACGTTTTGCACTTGAAAGAATCAACAACTGGAACCTCCTCCGGCTGAGAAGTTTTTGCATGTCAAAAGAAATTACCAACAGAGCGAAAAGACAGCCACTAATGGAATACTACTCAGCTATAAAGAATGAAAAACTAGAAGACTTCATATATAAGTGGATGTATTTATGCATATGTGCATAATGAAATAAACTAGACCAACACGTGCAGATATCAGATAATCTCCCTAGTATAAGAACTCAAAAGAAGAAATACAAGTGGAAAAGCATAAAACAGCTGAATGAAAACCAAGAACATAAGGGTTAAACAATGAAGAGACGGTGAGCAGAAAAGATAGGAACCATGGCAGGAGCAAACCCATGCACATATATAAACAGAATCAATTAGACAAGGCTTCTAAGAACCTCCAAAAGTTTTTCACATTGAGGATAGCAATGTATAACACTAAAACTATGCTTGGGATGCCCGTCATTCTGGCCTTTTAGATGTGTGCTGCTTTTAATGTAATTTCAGTTACTGCTGTACTCTCACTCAAGTAAATGTTTGTTTTACAAGAAAACAAAAAAGAATATGAAAAGAGAGTATGAGACAAGGTAAAATGCCCCATAGGATTGAGCAGCTACAATTTTGCATGTGGTTAGATTTCTAAATTTCTGTGTAAAACTGTGTAACTGCTTTTATCAGATTCTATAGGGATTTAGTAGAATATCAATGATTGCTGGAAAATACTGATTCCAAGCTAAGTCTAAGATGTTTGATATTCAGAAAGATAGTGATGCTAAGCTCAAGTACCTATGTTATAGAGTAACAGTATCACTAAGCTTCTCTTCTGGAGAGTTAACAGCTTAAGTTTACAGAGCAAAAAATAGCGAAAAAGAAATGCTACGAGGATAGCCAAAATTTTCGGCCTAGCCCTTCAGGGTCAGTGAGGACTCAGGACATAAGAGAACCTGTGCTGTAACATTTTGTTAAGTCTGCAGTGTCCCAAGTTTTCTGTTCAAGTGGATTTTGGGGCCACAGAGGAAAGGAACTGACGATGTATAGTGTACCTAAGTAGAGTCACCCGAGAGAAAACATTTTCTTGGGCTGTCACAGAGAGCAAACTGGTCAAGCAATGGCTGTGACTCATCCAGGTGGCTGACACTGACAATTCTACAGTTCCAAAATACATGGTTTAAAGTAAATTCTGAGTGGTTTTGACTGACCTTAGGAGATACAAAAGTTACATGTTCTGTTATATGGGCCTCGGTTTATCTTGCCCTTAACTACCCAGCTGAAATGTTTATCCACAAGCTATAAAAAGTAAAGCTAGATTAATGTTGAGCTGAAAAAGCCTTAAGTCAACAGCTTCCAACATTGTCGGTTCTGCCAATAACCCCTTGCAATTATGGGATATTGGACTATGTATACAACTACTTTCCCGTAGTTCAATGAGAAGACATTTTTGTATCAACAATGATTAGAAAAATTATGTCTGCAGCCTGTGCTCTAAATACCTCCTTTGAGAGCAACAATATGCATTGTATCAATTATTGGGAATGTGCTACTACTGTGTTTTGAAACTGTCGCATCCTTATTTCTTGTTAAAAGTAATAAAAAATAAAAGATTAAAGTAATAAAAAATAACATCCATTGCCGGGCGTGGTGGCTCACGCCTGTAATCCCAGCACTTGGGAGGCTGAGGCAGGAGGATTGGTG
>PVJA010043542.1:0-16698 GCA_004027025.1 Myocastor coypus | reverse complement strand
AAAAAAAAAAAAGTAAAATGCCACCACATGAAGGAATCTTTTGGCCAGAAAATGTCCTGCAGCATGATGGACACAATTTCTTAATAATAGTTGACCCAGAAGACAAGAAAAATAGAAGATAAAATTTTCTGTTAAAGATTTAGGAAACATTACTGAATGCAGTACATGAATTTGTTAGATCCTTTTTTGCAAGTGAAATGCACAAAGGCAATGTTTGGTCAGTAGAACAACTTGAACTGAACTAGATGATAAGAAATTATTACTCGTATTAGGTGTTTGGTTTTGTAGTTAAATAAGAAATCCCCCTTTGCTCTCTTTGCTCCCCTCTTAAGAGCTATATATGGAAGTATTTAGGGGCAAAATGGCACAATGTCAGGAATTTCTTTAAAGTACTATAGAAAACAAAAGGAGATGAATAGATGTGTGGCAAAAGGATGATAATTGCTGAACCTGGGGGAGGGAGGTTCATTTCCTAGTCTTTTTTTTTCTTGGATGTTTGAAAATTTTCATTATTGAAAATCAAAAAACCATTTTAAAAAGGCCTGAGGAATGCCAGTGTTTGGGGGTCAAAATGACATGTTGCCCCTATAAAATGAATACTCACATTTGTGCATTTAGCGTTATAGTGAACAGTGTGTGATGTGAAGCCGCACAGGGCAGGTCCCCCAACCTCTGCAGCTACCAGCTGGATGGTTTGTAACTAGGATTGCTGAGTCTTCCTCTGGGGCTGATGTGAGATGAGCTGCAGTGACACACACAGAGTGCACAACGAAATAGGTGCTTCATAAAGAGTTGTGGTGGAAGCTATTACCATCATTAGCCTTGGACCCATGAGCACCGGGAAGAGCCTTCTTCAGTCTGTGTGTACCTAGGCTGGATTTAAAAAACAAAAATCTGAGGCTGGAGTGTGGCTCCACAACAGGGCCTGGCCTGGCCTCGTGAGGCCCTGTTTTCCATCCCCAGTACCAAAAAAAGGTCAAAAGCATCAGAATCAGATAAGACAGCTCCGCTCTGTGCAGCGGTGGTGTGGGCCCATGTTAGGTTGGGTCCATGTCAAGCATAACTAGGCCAATCAAGGGGCCTGCCGTGACTAGGGGTCCCTGGTAGCTAGGGGTCTCAGGCTCAGCGCACTGCCTGTGTGGGCCCCATTCTGGGTCAGCCCCTGAGCACATGCTCCCAGGAAGTCTGAGCACGCAGCGTGTCCCCATTGCTGTTTCCTCCAGCAGTCTCGCAAGGCAATTTCTCGCGTGAAGCTCAGATTCCCCCAGTTGGAAAGCGGAATCCTTCTCAAACTCTCTGGGGAAGCAGGAGCCCTGGGTTTATTTTTCCCTAGAGAAAGTGCACTTGCCAGAAACTAGAGAAGGTTACCAGAGAGGCAGAGGCCAGAGAGGGCCGCGCAGGGGTCACTGAGTCTGTCCTCCAGCCTGCAGGCAGGAGCGAGATTAACCCAATCCAGATGGCACTGATCCCCCTTCCCCACAATGCCGGGGAGACCCCTGGCCAGGACCCAGCTTTCAGATCCCTGTTTCCCAGTGTGTAAAATGAGGACCCACTTTGCCGTTTCAAGACAAAATCCTAACACCAAATGAGATGGGCTTGGTGCCCAAGACGGCCAGTATGTCCAGCCAGACATATTGCTCCTCAGCTCTCTGAGGAGGTTGACAACTCTCCTCTTCTTTTCTTCCTTTACAGGCCATGGTGGGAAGTGGCAGAACCCCTGCGGGAAAGAAAGAATTCCCTACCAGGGCCACAGGGATGCTGTAGGGACAACCCTTGTTCAGAGCAGGTGCACATGGAATATTGGTGCTGTGGGGAGGATGAGCAGAACATCTGAAGCCCAAGAAAAAGCCCAGAGAGGTCCATGCTTTGCTCCAGGCAGCACAGCAGACACTGAAGGACTGGAGCCCGCACTCGCTGAGCTGTTGCCCTGCACTAGCCAACTGTGATGCCACGTGGAGGCCAAAAGGGAGGGCAGGCGTCCAGCAGCCAGGCTCACAGGTGAAGTGATGATGATGGGCGACCCAGAGGTGGGGCGAGGGCTGGGAGGCAGGGACAGGGCCGGCACCCTGCCTCCTTGGATTCCTCAGTCATGGGGTCTGCGTGACTGAGCAGCCGGCACCTCCCCTGGCCTTTGCCTCCTGCCCTGACATCTCCAGGTATTTGACTTTGATGTCTTTTTATTATTTTTTTTCTTGTTTCAGAACTTTTGTTTGTTTGTTTGTTTGTTTGTTTATTTTTATGGCCAGCTCAGCCTGCCCTGAGGGTAGGGCTGGCACAGCATGTGGTGCCGGGGATCGAACCGCGGTCCCTACAGCTGCCTAAGCTTTCCTAAGCAGGCGCTTTGGACCACTGAGCCATCCTGCTGGGCCCCTATTTTGTTTTTTTCAATGTAGTTTTAGAGGCACAACAACATGAACCAGACTTTAACATTTTCATTAAGGTGAAATACACATAACACAAAATTAACTATTTTAAGGCAAACAACTAGAACCACTACCATCTCTACCTAGCTCCAAAACACTCATCACCCCAAAATAAAAACCAGTATACATTAAGCAAGTTGTTCCCCATCTCCCTCTGCCCGATTCTGAGACCCCAAAGCTGCTCTCTCTTCCTGCAGAACTGCGGCTTGTGAGTGTCTTGTACATTCAGAATGTGCGATGGATGGTCTTTGGTGTCCAGCTTCTTTCCCTTAGCATGTTTCCAAAGTTCACACACAGCAGACACATATGTACCCGTACACCTTTCTTTCCTACAGATGAGCAATAATAAGTGGTACTTTTATAGAAGTTAACCAATGGATTTCTAGAAAGAACACTGACCACAAATATAAGCTAGTTCCTCTGAGCCTCAGTTGTCTAACCTATAAATTCATGTATTTGTAGCCAAATTCACTTTCCAACATGTTTGGCAGATAAAATAAGACACATTATAAATTAAATGTATTTTTCAAATACAATTACTTGAAACTACTCACAACTATTAATAAATGCCACTGCATATATCATTCCTCTTCGACTATGTTTTAAGTTGCTAAGAAGGAGCAACACTCAAACAAATCTGCATCTTCACAATGCTTAGAATTATTGGGGCCCGGCAGGATGGCTCAGTGGTCTAAAGCGCCTGCAGGTGACTGCAAGGACCTGGGTTTGATCCCCAGCACCACATGCTGCGCCAGCCCCGCCCTCAGGGCAGGCTGAGCCGGCCATAAAAATAAATAAACAGGGGCCCGGCAGGATGGCTCAGTGGTCTAAAGCGCCTGCTTGGGAAAGCTTGGGTGGCTTCAGAGACCGCGGTTCGATCCCGGGCACCACATGCTGCGCCAGCCCTGCCCTCGGAGCGGGCTGAGCCGGCCATAAAAATGAGTGAATAAACAAATAAAGGTTCTGAAACAAGAAAATAAATAAATAAAATTTTAAAAATAAATAAATAAATAAACAAACAAAAGTTCTGAAACACAATGCTTAGAATTATGTCTCTGTTATTAGCTATGCAATAAATGTCCTTAGCACAGATAACTATGAGTAGATGACTGACTTGAATGAATGAATCAGTGAATGAAGTGTGGCAGCAGCCTTAGCATCTGGCCTGAGAGCAAAGCTCTCTGCTTGTCTCTCCCTGCTGGGCAGCACTAGTCCTAGCTTTGCAGAAAGATCTGAAGGGACAACTATGGACAGCAGTGGCAAAGGCCCCAAGAGACTACAGAAGTTCAGACTGAAATTAATTTGAAAAGGAACAACAGTTCAATTCAGAGATTCTTCCCCAGCTTTTGAGTTGGGTCAAATAAAGAAGAGGACGATAGGCATAAGCTATTCTATATCTTGCTTTAAAATAATCCTACAGGGCCCAGCAGGATGGCTCAGTGGTCTAAAGCCCGTGCTTAGGAAAGCTTAGGTGGCTGCAGGGACCACGGTTCGATTCCTGGCACCACATGCTGTGCCAGCCTTGCCCTAAGTGCAGGCTGAGCCAGCCATAAAAATAAATAAATAAACAAACAAAAGTTCAGAAACAAGAAAAAAAATAAAAATATATAAAAAATTATTTAAAATAATCCTACATAAGGGCCAGCCAAATAGCTCAGTGCATTAAAGTGCCTAAAAGCAGGTACAGGGGCCAGAGGTTCAATCCCCAGGCTTGCTGTGCTGGCCCCACTCCTGGGCCATGCTGAGACAGCAATTGAAACTGGATGTGCTGGTGTGTGCCTGTAATCTCAGCTCTTGGGAAGCTACAAACCGGTGGATCACCATGAGTCCCATCCAATAGTGAAACCCTGAACACCCTGTAGACCTTTCCCTAAATAAAATAGAAAATAATCCCACATAAATGATCCTCCCTGAGGCTAAGAGTAAGGTGGCACTTATTGAAAAATTCATTGTTCCAGACCCTGAGTTACAAGACACACTAGGGGACAATCATACCAATATAAAAAACACTTGTCAATGGACGGACCTCTTTCAAAATTAGCCTACCTTAAAATATTCCTTCTTAACACTGGTGCTGTTCACAAAGTACAAACACAAGCCCTACAAAAGATACTGAATCCTAGCAGGTTGAGGAAAGGCATACTGAGTAACTCAAGACCACATGAAGAGCAGTGTGCTGGGGAGGTGCAGGATGATTTAGGCAGACCACATGGGCACTATGAAGGAAAGGAGCAAAAGGATTTGTCTTCAGGAGAAAAGGTGCTGGGAAATGTCACACACACACACACACACACACACCCTGTAATAGCAGCACTAGAAGGGCTGAGGCAGGACAATCACAAGGTCGAAGCCAGCCTGGGCAACTTAGGGAGGACTTATTTCAAGTTAAACACACCTAGATCTAATGAGAGAGAGAGACAGACAGACAGACAGACAGACAGACAGAGACAGAGACAGAGACAGAGAGAGAGAGGAAGGGGGAGAGGGAGAAGGAGAGGGAGAAGGAGGGAGGGAGAGAAAACAAAAGAGACACAGAGAAAACAAGATTTTAGCATTGAGGGAGAGCCCTAGGATAACCGATGGAGTAATGTTGTAGAGCTATACTTAAACAAACAAAACTTAATAGAAATGTGTTAGATACCATTATAAAACTGCAGAAAAAATTATGCCTAGACAAATAAACTCTTGATTACTTTTTCTAAGGCTTTGCACGTAGCAGAAACTACAACCTAACATTTTATTTTCATAATTTGTAGTGTAATTATTCGTGTTCATCATTTCCTTTACAAATCTATTATTAGTGGTCTTTTGCTGTTTTAATTATGCTGAAGAAGAGCTCCTGGGTTTTCTTTAGAGATGGAAACACTTATAATTTGAAGTTTGCTGTAACTTACAGATGTGGCCTTACGTCAGGGTTAAAGAGGCCCAACTTGTATTTATTTTGATTTTCTTCTCAGCTTAGTGTGTGATTTTTGGCAAAGAATGCCAGCTTGCAAATCTGCAAATGTTCGGACAAGCCTATTGCCCTTCTACCCACCATGGGGCTGGCAGGGCAGCATCACGATTCTTATGAAAGTAAATGTTGGTCTCTGAAGAGAAGCCATGCCATGCCAGATCACACCAGACTACCTCTGTGCTAGGAATGGAAAACTCCTTACAGTAGATGATCTAAACAAATTCTTTTTTGTTTTGATATCCTTACAGTGAACTCTAAGATTTCTTTCAGGACAGAAACTTTATGGGACAAGTTCCCACAGCAGCATCATTTGCCTAATGATAGCTTCTTCAGGTAACATTATTCCATTTCTGGAGCACACCCCCCCCAACACAGGACTGACGCAGCTGGGATCTGGAACATGCCTGTGTTGGGGGCTCGCTCTTCAGCCCAGGACCTTTCTGGGAGGTGTGGAACCTTTAGTGGTTAAGGCCTAGGGGGAGGAGGCCGGTCATTGGGAACATGTTCTTATAGAGGACACTGGGGCCCCAATCTCCCACTGTCACCCCCCAGCCCAACGTTCTCCCTCCTGCCAGGAGGGAGGTTTGTTCCACCTTGACCCCACACTCCCTGTCATCATCTAATGATGTTCTCCCTCAAATGGAGTTGACCAATGCAGACTAAAAAATGAACCAAGACCACCATTTCCCCCTTATAAGTTATTTCCTTCTCATGTTTTACACAAATGGAGAAAAGACCCAGGGATGTCAGAGTAGGGTACTGAAGAGCAACCTCCATATAGCGCTGAGGAGTTCATAAGAAATCGAAGAAGTATCATGAATACCCTGTGTCCCAGTTACTTTTCTCTCATTGCTGGGACAAAATACCCTAACCTAAATGAAGGAAGGAAAGGTTTACTTCACTCATAGTTAGTGGAGGTTTCAGTCCACACCCAGCTGGTTCTAAGGCAGAGTGGCACATGGCAGAGAACAGCCGTTCGTGGTGGCAGAAAACAGCAAAAAGCAAAGAAAGGAGCAGCAGCTGTGGCTGCTAGTTAGCCACTTTGCCCTCCTTACAGTGTATGCAGATGATCTGTCCCAAGGCTGGTGTAGCACTCACAACCATAGTCCCAGCACTGGACCATGAATTAATCACAAGCTCTTGAAGCCGCCCCATGACTGCGTGAAGCTTTGGGGGACACTGGGATATGAACTGTAACACCCTGGTGATTGCTTGGCCTCTAATCCACTGTGAAGGCACAGTCTTTCTTCCTATTTTATGGACATGGAAATTGAGCTATTAGTAGACTCTGAAACCATTCACCCACTTTGGGGTTAAATCTGCTGTGTCTCAATCCTGTTTTGTCATAAAATTCTACTGCCTCTTTTGCAAGACTGTAGGAAAAGCTGCTGCAACCAAGGGCCCTGACCACTGACCCACAATGCTTTGGCACTGTGTGCGGAGGTGGGGAGGGCACTGACATCTCAGGCACGAGAGCAGCAGGCCCATAGGGAGGAGGTTATCCAGGGCCTTGGGTAGCTGCTGTAAGCCGGAGCTGGACTCCACCCCTCACTGGTGCCAAGCCCTTTCCTCCTCATTGTGGCCCCATGAGTACAGGAAGGGAAATGTCATCCAGGGTGTCTGGACTTATCAGCATGTAAGGGACCTAGAGCATGTTTTGTAAGCTCCCTTGTGTGACCGTTCTTGGTCCCTGCGAGGCGTCCACTGTGGCCATTGTCAATTAATGAGTGGAAGTCACATTTTAACAACTGTCATCCTGGAAGGCAAAAGGGCTTGCCAGGAGGAAACAGAAGGGAGGGTGCAGAGGAGCCGAACACTTCAGCTAGCGAGGACAACTCCTCCCAGTGCCCTCTGCAGTCCTCTCGTGACAGTGTACAGATCCAAGGAAGCATTTTTATCCTTGCATCAGTCACACTGCAGTTGGGGAAATTGAGGCATCAGAAGTGGAGCCACAAGGCCTATGCCCTATTGACATTCATCAGCTCCCCCACCCCTGGTTTTGACTTTAGTTCTGAGTATCACTAGGAACTGGAATGGAACTGAAATTTGGTCATCTGTTAACTGGGGATAAGGATACTCTATCTGAGAATGTCGGAAAGATTGAAATAAAACTGCATATATGAACACCCAATGATAATATGATCAGACAGGGACTGGGAGGGCAGAGCATGGTCTGAGGCGTTGTGGAGGACACCCAGGGTGGAGGCACACATTTGGCGTCCCCAAGGGCTTCTGCTGGTACTCCAGGGGCAACAGTGGTGGGTAGGTGTTGCTGAGATGACAAAGCAGCTCGATGGGTGCTCACTGAGACAATGAGGCTCCCAATGTGGACAGGAGTTGAGGGGTCTCCTGGAGGAAACGGCAACTGACTTGGGGAGGTTACACAAGGCATTAAGTGCTCTTGGTGCTGCAGGCCTCAGAAGCCCAGTGTCAGAACCTTACCTTCATCTTTGGGGTGGGAAGCAGCAGCATCGATGGAGCTTTTGCTAAAGCTCTGCTGGGTCCTGGGACTTGGCTGTCCCAGTGGGTAAGCGCATGTCCTCTGGGGGAGGAAGAGGAGGCTGAGGAAGTAAATCTGCTTCTGTTGGTGCTGGTGGCAATAGAGCTAGAAGTCCAAGATTTCTACCAAGTTTTGGACTTCTGAGTTAGGCCCAAGCAAACCTACTGCAGGCTTTGTCTTCCTTAAAAACACTTCGAGCAAGGTTTGGTGTTTGGGCCCTTTGAAGCAGAGTGAGGCAAGTTCTGGAGGAAGGGAGCTCTTGTTGCAGTACTGTTTCTTCTGAGGCTGTGTATGTGAGTACGCGGGGGCAGGGAGAGGAGAAAAGCAAGCAGTCTCACAAGCATAGCAGGGTAAAGTTTGTTTTCTACACAAGCCCTTTATCTTGTGTCAAATACATCTCCTGGGAAAAGAAAACATGTGTCAGGGCAGTCCCTGGGGAACACTTTCCCCTTCTTGGAGTGATTTATGTTACAGATGCTGGGAAGATCCCTATGGTCACCCCTCCCCCAGTCGTGGAGGTTCTTGGACCTGTTGAGGAAGTGGAGGGCGGAGAGGGCTAAGTCTTCCACCTCTGCCCTTCCCAGGCCACAGGGCAGGCCCAGGAGGCCTCTGCCCTGCATCTGCTCTGGAGCTGCCAAGAGCCCACTCACTGTTTGTCAAAGGACTGGATCCAATATACAGGGCCTTCTGCATTCAAATCTTGGCCTTGCTACTTGAGCATTATTATGCCTCAATTTCCTCTCACTCATGAAGAACACTCCCAGAGGTCCTCCCATCTCCATGAGGGAGAAGAAGAGAAGGGCCAGCAGAGATGCAACGTGCCTCTGTGGAGAGTCTGCACCAAGTTGCAGTCTTTCCTACACCCCGATGCTTTAATTACCCTTTACACACCTACATTATGCCAGTGCACATATACCTTTACTCATATGTGTTATGTAGCACAGTGACTGTATTTAGCACAATAATAGCACACTGGGAATAACATGGGAACTCCTGGATTCTGTATGTTCATCCAGAGGACACCAAGTATCTCTCCGGAAACACCTAGAAAACTGGTAAATTCCTCTTTTCTAAAATAGATGTATTGGGGCCCGGCGGGATGGCTCAGTGGTCTAAAGTGCCTGCTTGAGGAAGCTTGGGCGGCTTCAGGGACCGCAGTTCAATCCCAGGCACCGCATGCTGTGCCAGCCCTGCCCTTGGGGCAGGCTGAGCTGGCCATAAAAAATGAGTGAATAAACAAACAAAGGTTCTGAAACAAGAAAAAAAATAATAAATAAAATAAAAATTCTTTAAAAATAAAAATAAATAAATAAAACAGATGTATTTACATAACTGCGGTTCAGCCTTATATCCTGAGAGCTTCAGTCTATGTGAGGATAATAGACCATGTCGTTCTCCCTTCATACAGGATGACTCTCTGTGATATTAACACCCAAGTAAACATATTCAGTGATTTGACAGAATGGGACCCTGTGGTGATGTCAAGGAAATAAGATTCTTCCACACAGATAAAAGCAATTGAATAGCTCATGTCACAATCAGTTAACTCTCCAGCCTCCAGTTTCATTCCACATGCTCAGTATTGAGGCAAGAGCACTATTCTTGCTATTAAAATCGAATTTCTTTCAGTACAGATGAACATACAGAGAGCGTTTGCTGCAACTTCCTTCTATTCCTTTTTTTCTCTCAATCCCCCTACTACCCTGATGCTCTGGCACTGCAAAATTTAGCTCTAAATTTAAATTTGCCTTATATTAGTCTGAGTTTATATGGGTTAAATGTGTCATAACAACTCGAAATTGTTTAAATGTAAAGGATCCTAAGAAATAACCATTAGGTCGAAAGCCAGATTTATCTTTGCAGAAAAACAGGAAAGAAAGAAAGAAAGAAAGAAAGAAAGAAAGAAAGAAAGAAAAGTAGAGAAGATATACATCTTTATTTGTCTCACTAAGTGCAGTGAAAATTCCTGGGTACTACATACAAAATAGGCCTAGGAAGACACGGAATGATGAAGAGAAGAAAAACTTCAGAGTGACCCCTTCCTGCCAAGTTCCTAGTATCTAAGGCAAAACATGATGATGAGGTCCCCAGGTTCTTATTATTATTTTGTCTCATGTGCCCCAGGTTTACAGGTAGTCCTAACACTACCCAAACTACACTGCATATATAGTTTGAAAACTTGGAAGAAATGGGTAGTTCTTGAAAAACATAAAAGCTCATCCAATATTAAACATGAAATTATAACACACAATAATTGAAGAATTCCTAATTTTAGAAGTTGCCCGAAAAAGGTATTCTAAATTCAGATAGTTTCACTAAAGAATTTCATGTAATAATGCAGAAACAGTTAATAATAACATTACATAATCTCTTCTAGAAAACAAAACACTTTTCAATGATTTCATGATGCTAATGTTATCTGAGAGCAAAATCTAAGATAATGCAAAAAACAGCTAATATTTCTCAGGAGAATAGATATATGAACCGTAACTAAATAATAGCAAAAATAACTCACCAAGCCGGGCGTGGTGGCGCACGCCTGTAATCCCAGCACTTGGGAGGCTGAGGTAGGAGGATCGGTGCGAGTTCAAGACCAGCCTGGGCTACAAAAGTGAGTCAAGGCCAGACTGAACTGCATAGTGAGACCCTGTCTCAAAAAGACAAACAAACAAACAAACAAACAAACAAAAAACTCACCAGCATATAAAAATTTAAAATTTAACAAATTAAAAAATGAAATAGGGCCTGGCAGGATGGCTCAGTGGTCTAAAGCGCCTGCTTAGGAAAGCTTGGGTGGCTGCAAGGACTGCGGTTCGATCCCCGGCACCACATGCTGTGCCAGCCCCGCCCTCAGGGCAGGCTGAGCCGGCCATAAAAATAAATAAACAAACAAACAAAAGTTCTGAAAGAAGAAAAAAAAATAAAATAAAAAATTAAAAAATAAATAAATAAAATAAAAATAGTTATATACCATGATCAATTAAGGTTTATTGTAGGGGTTTACTGAACTGCTGTTTCAATACTGAAAATCAGCCAATCAACCATGAAACAAGGAAAAGAAGATATCAATATAAAAAAAATTCAAACAAACTTAATATCTGTTCATATTGAAAACTCTCAGAAAACAGGGGCCTAGCAGGATGGCTCAGTGGTCTAAAGCGCCTGCTTAGGAAAGCTTAGGTGGCTGCAGGGACCGCGGTTCGATCCCCGGCACCACATGCTGCGCCAGCCCTGCCCTCAGGGCAGGATGAGCCGGCCATAAAAAAAAAAGAACAAACAAAAGTTCTGAAACAAGAAAAAAATAAAGTAAAATAAAATAAAAATTCTAAAAAAAAAAAAAAAGTAAAATGAAATAAAATTTTGGATTTTAAAATATGATATTTTGAGCATTAATACCATAATAATTTCAATGGACTGAAATATTTTAAATATGTGTAAAAACTCACGCATTCAGAGAAAATATGCCCATTCCATATAATGAGAACAGGGCAACATCAAGAATACACAACTCATACAAGGAAAACAGTACGAGGTGAGCAGAAGACTTCCTGCATCTAGCCTGGCATGAAGGGACAACCTGAATGCCATAACTCTATTAAAATCACAAGTAAAAGATGCATAGACAGGAAAGCCAAAGGAGGAAGGTCTCAAAGTAGAGAGACTTACAGGTTACCAGAGAAAAATCACAACCTACTGGAGCAGAAACCCACAGAAGAAATGGTAGGAACCTGTGCGGGATCAGGAGAACCTGAACTACAATGCTTGAGTTGCAGGGAGCCTGAAGCTTAGCAAGGATAGCTGTGAAGGTGAGAAAACCAATGGGACTCAGCTGGGGTGAGCACTTTCCTAAATTCTACTTCCAAAAGCTGGACCCATTTCCTGCAGTCAGTATTAGAGAAGAATCTCCTCCCACTATGGTAGAAAGATGGAAGGAGAACTATTCTGAGAAGACACGAGAGCACTTTGTTCTCACCAAGCTCTGCCATCAGGAGAAACTATTTAAACAAAGCCAAATTTAGAGGGGTTTTATCAGAGCCAATCAAGCCAGGGGAGCCCCCTGTAGCCCTTTTATTTGAGAGAAGAGAAGCAGGAACTTAAAGCCTGCTCTCGCCATCCTGTTCTGTCTCTGAGGAGGAGTGGCACTGGTGAGATTAGAGCTCAGGGATAAAGGCTCACCAAAAGACAGAGCTAGTGCAGGACTGAAGGCTTCTTCTCCCCAACATGTACCCACCATGGACAGCAGTTTCTTTCTTAGTACATCATACCTGGCTCTCAAGAAAAAGTTGCAAGTTATAATGAAGACAAAAAACACAGTTTGAAGAGACAGCAAGCATCCCAACTAGATTCAGATAAGTTAAGGGGGTTGGAATTAGACAAGGAAGTTTAGACGCCTGCAATTATTATTCTAAGGAGTGTGGTGGATAAAATAGAAAGCATGCCAGACTTGGTGAACCATGTAACCAAAGAGAGCATTATGAAGAATGAACCAAAAATGAAGTGGCAAAGATTAGAGAAATTGAAAAGTGAAAAACCAACGCTGTAATATAAAGAAGAGTGTCTTTTCTGAGTGTCTTGAGGCTAGGCACAGCAAAGGAGAAAATTTCTGAGCATGAAGGCAACTATGTATCTACCTCCAAAACTGGCAAGAAAACAGTAAAATATGGGGAGAAAACCTTAAACTGAACATCAAGGAGCTGAGGATGGCTCTAAGGGCAGAGCATACATGTACAGCAGCGCCAGATGGAAAAGACAGATGGAAGGGCACAGAGGAGTGTTTGAAACAATGAGCAAGAATTTCTCCAAATTAATGTCAGACATGATACCAAAGCTCCTGGAAGCTCAGAGCACAATCAGGATTAAAAAAGCAAACCACTGAGCATATTGTATTCAAAGTATAGAAAATGAAAGGTGAAGAATAATCCTAGAAGCCATAGAAGAATCAACTTACTCATAGTCAAGGGAATATAAAAATTATATTCAACTTTTCAGAAATTATGCAGATAAGAAAATAGTAAGTAAAGCATTTAGATGATTAAGAGGAAAAACACACTAATTTTTCTTTTTCTTTTTCTTTTTTTTTTTTTTTTTTTTTTTTTTTTTTTTTTTTTTTTTTTTTTGTCTTTTTGAGACAGGGTCTTGCTATGCAGTTCAGGCTGACCTTTTTTTTAATTTTTAAAATTTTTATTTATTATTATTTTTATTCTTGTTTCAGAACCTTTGTTTATTGACTCATTTTTATGGCTGGCTCAGCCCGCCCCAAGGGCAGGGCTGGCACATCATGTGGTGCTGGGGATTAAACTGAGGTCCCTGAAGCCACCCAAGCTTCCCCAAGCAGGCGCTTTAGACCACTGAGCCATCCCGCCGGGCCCCAGTTCAGGCTGACCTTGAGCTCACTTTTGTAGGTCAGGCTGGTCTTGAACTTGCACCAACCCTCCTGTCTAAGCCTCCCGAGGGCTGGGATTATAGGCATGCATCACCACGCCAGCTCAACACACCAATTATGAAGTCTGTGTCTTTTGAAATTATCCTTCAAAACTGAAGAAGAAACAAGAGTTTCTCAGTAAAACAAAAACCAAATTTGATCAATTTTTGACAGCAGCCCTAACTTGAAGTAATAAAAGAAACCTTATGGAAAGAAAGAAAAATTATGTAATCTGATACTAGATCTACATAAAGAACAAGAGTAAAGCAGTTAAGGAATAGGTTAAGGTAAATTTTTAAATGTTTGCTTTATTTATTTTTTAAATATTTATTTTAATTGTTCTGATAATTATGTCCAAAATAATATGAACAATAATATTCAACTATACAAAATACATGTGTAAATTAAATGACAAAAATGATACAGAGAATATGAGAGGAATTAAGATTTTTTTTATATAAGGTACTCCCACTCCTGTGTAGCTGCAAAATGTTATTTTAAAGGGGAATCAGACTTATTTTAAACATATATTGCAAACTTTAGAGATGCCAGCTACTAAAAAAAGAAGAAAAATATGAGTATAGTCTAAGAAAGGTCAGAAGATAGAATAATAGAAGCCCACAAAAGTCAGAAAACAAGTTGGAGAGAAAATAAGAATGAATAACAAAATCAATAAATAGAAGATAACAACAAACATGGGAAACATAATCCAAGTTCATCAATTATCAGTTTGAGAATCAATGTTTAAAGAAAAGCAAGGCAGCTATATAAATTTCAAATACAGAAGAACTCATATCAAGGAAAGATTTAGAGCCTGGCTCTGTCTAGTGATAAAGTTATCTAGGTTATCAAGGAGTCCTTCCAATCCTGAGCATATAATGGACGTAGCAATAGAACATTCAAATATGTAATGCTTCTATGGACTTCATTCTACAATGGCAGAATCAATCCTCTTCTTAAGCATACACCTTGACAACATTTCAAAAATAAGAATCATACAGTGTGTATTCTCCAAGCTCATCTAGAGACTAATAACTGAAGGATATCTGGGAAATTGCAAAATACTTGCAGACTAACCAGTAAATTTTTTAAATAAAACATGAGTTAAAGAGAAAATATAGGTTGAGTGCTGGTAAGTGCAGGATGGTAAAACAAAAGAGAAAGGGTCCTGAAGTATCGAAGAAAAAGAGCAAAAAATTGAAGGAAGTGTCTGCAGAGGAGATACTGGCAACTGATGCCACGGCAGATGAGGAGGAAGCCAGCTAGAAGGGGGTGGCAGCAAGCAAGGTGCAGGACATAGCCCCCCACCTGTCCACAGAGGAAAAGAGGGTCCTGGAGAGGAAGATGAAGAAGGAACAGAAGAAGGAGGAGAAGAAGCAGCTACGAGAGGCAGGGCTCTCAACAGTGCAGACTCCACCAGCTAAGTGCACAGGCACAAGAGCTGGCCCTGGACTACCTCTGTGGATGGGCCCAGAAGCTCCAGAGCTGGAGGTTCCAGAAGACAAGGCAGACATGGCTCCTGCTAAGCATGTATGGCAGTGACAAGAGGAGTACCATGAGAGCCAGCCTTTTTAACCTACAAGAACATCTAAATGGGACTGCATGGCCGAGGGACCTGGCAGAGAAGCTGCTCATGGCATGGTAGCAGGGAAGCTGCCAGATGAGCGGAGCTGGGGAAGGAGGTCCCAGAAGAGCACTTCCCCACCCAGCTGGCCTACCTGGAGGGGCTGCAGGGCAAGGCCCGAGAGCTGACCCTGCAGAAGGCAGAAGCCCTGATGTGGGAGCTGGATGTGGCAGGGTCAGATGCCACCCCGAAGGAGAAGGTCCTGCGCCTGTGCCAGGTGCTGCAGTTGCTGTCCTAGGTAGACATGGCAGGGACCAACTGGGGACAAAACTGCCACCTGGCATTCTGGGACCTGGATTGTACATGGTTCAACAAGAACGGGTGGTTGGGTTGTGTCCCTCTCCTACATGACGAGGAGCCTCTGTGCCTTCAGAGGGATCACCACACTCACCCTGCACCCAGGAAGTCGCTGTCACACATATATGTGCTTTTCTACTAGGGATGTTTTAGAAACTTGCCAATGCTGTTCCCACAGTAGCTGCAGCTCTTCAGGGTTGGAATAAGGCATGCCCCAGGCTGAGGACAGGTACAAGGAAACTCCACAGGGACTTGCATCTTCCCATGCCTGTACAGCTACATAATCAATAAAAACAAGCTGCTGGCTGTGAAAAAAAGAGAAAAATGTAAATATTTTAATTAAGTGAAAATTAAAATTTACAGGGTGTTCTGTGTGTGCTGGTGTATGCCTCTAACCCCAGCTACTTGTAAGCTAAAGCAGGAGGTTGTTAGTTCAAGTGCAGTTGGGTAGACAGGCCTATATCAAAATAAAAAAGAGCTAGGCGTGGGACTCAGGTGCTCCCTGAAGTCAATACTTACTAAAACGAGAAAAATGAAGGCTATAGCAAAAGCAAAGCTTAGGAGAATATATATAGCAGAGAATATATTGTAGGAGGAAATAACTAGAAATAATCTAAACTTTTACTTTAGAAAGCTAATTTAAAAAGACCAAATTAAATCCAAAGAAAGTACAAGAAGAATAACACGTTACAGCAGAAATCAAATCAGAAATTAGTAAGAAACCATAGCAATTTCTTTGGAAGTATCAGTAAGCCTCTAGCCAGACTTACAGAGAAATTTATATCAAAAACTAAGATGTTTTCAGAGACTCCCAGAAGGAGAAAGAGAGCTTTCATTCTTTGCCTTTTCCCCTGAGTCCTGGAGTTTAAATGAAAAGTGGCTGATGGATCACCTGGTCTCTCTTCAAAAGGAAGACAGACAAAGTACTCTGGAGTTGCAGGGATTTACCCTTGGGATTTGTACTAATACACATATGCACTAGCTATAAGAAGCTATCCCTGAGATGTGGCCTACCACCCCACCATCAAGGAGTGCAGTCTGAGTCTCAGACAGTATTCTGGTTTATGTCTAGTTGTCCCCCAAAAGCCTCATGCAGTCATGGGGTGGGGACTTCTGTAGATTGAGACTTGATCCACGATCCACTGGGATTATGTGATTTAATACTGATCTAGAGTTTGAGACTTGATCCGTGAGCCCTAGGATTACATGTTTCAAGTACTTCTGGGATTATGGGTGTAGCCTAAGGTGGATAGGCTGAGGCAGACAGCCTGATGTAATTTAAAAAGAGAGACAGAGAGACAGACTGGCACTGTTGCTCTCTGCTCCCCTGGTTGTTCTGTTGCCTCTGTCGCAATTGTTGCTGTTCTGCCACCATGAGCTGCTGCTCTCTGCCATGTGCCTCTCTGCCTTGGATCCAGCTGAATATGGACTGAAACCTCCAGTAACTCTGAGCTAAATAAACCTTTCCTTCCTTCA
>PVJA010043541.1:0-16527 GCA_004027025.1 Myocastor coypus | reverse complement strand
GTTTCTATGGCTTGGGCTTCGTTGGTCTTCCACTGCTCCGCTACATCATTTGCTAATGGGTCATCTGGATTAGGAGCACTTAACAAAGCCTGAATCGATAGCAGAACTGTGCGGATCTGCAGTGCTGGCGACCACTTATCTTTCAAAATATCTAAACATATTCTTCCCAACTTGTCTACATTAGGATGATAAATTTTGGTCATGAAACGTACTTTAGGTGCTGCCATTGGGTATTCTTCTGGCAGAAATAGTTCAAGTTTAAAAGTCCCTCCTTCAAAGGGGGAATCCTGGGGGCCAGCAATGACCACATGAAAATAACGGGCGTTGCTCTCATCTGGTTCGGCTTTAATCCCAGGAACCGGCTCTGCCAGCAAACGCTGGGTTTCCTTGATGATCCTGCGGGGCAGCCCGGCCATCTTGTCAGATCCCGAGTTCCCCTTTGTTTGTTTATTCACTCATTTTTATGGCTGGCTCAGCCACCCTGAGGGAAGGGCTGGCGCAGCATGTGGTGCCGGGGATCGAACTGCGGTCTCTGCAGCCGCCCAAGCTTTCCCAAGCAGGCACTTTAGACCACTGAGCCATCCCGCCGGGCCCCCCTATAGTACTATATTTTTATACTTAGAAGTATTTAGTTGATTTATCAAACACATCTGCAATAAAAACATGTATATGCTTATAAAATAGAAATTAATTGTAAAGTTATTTAAACTTTGATTTTTCTCTCAACTAGTTAAAGTGCCCATGGATGACTATTACTCCCTGCTAGGATGAATGAAGGTTCACCTTTTTTTTTATTTTTTATTTTTTTGTCTTTTTGGGGCAGGGTCTTGCTATGCAGTTGAGGCTGGCCTTGAACTCACTTTTGTAGCCCAGGCTGGTCTCAAACTCACATCAATCCCCCAGCCTCAGCCGCCCAAGTGCTGGGATTATAGGCATGTATCACCACTCCTGGCTTCAGCTTTAATTATATGTCTGCTGTTTCCTACAGGTGTAAAGTGATAAGGAAGAGTGGGCACATGAATAAGCAGATATAGCTATGCAGTTCTCTCAACTCCTTTTTCTTTTTAATTTTTTTTTTTTTTTTCTTGTTGCAGAACTTTTGTTTGTTTATTTATTTATTTTTATGGCCGGCTCAGCCTGCCCTCAGGGCAGGGCTGGCACAGCATGTGATGCCAGGGATTGAACCACAGTCAATGCAGCCGCCCAAGCTTTCCTAAGCAGGCGCTTTAGACCACTGAGCCATCCCGCCAGGCCCCCAACTCCTTTTACATTGTCCTATTATAGAAAAGTATTTGTCATCATTTCTTAGCTAACAACTTTACTAATTACAACTTCATTTGGTGAAAAACAAAGTCCTAGTTGGAAAGCAGAGGATGGCAAGAGCATCAGTTTCTCCACGGTTAGCTATGTTTTCAACCCTAGAACCTGGCTAGATCCATAACTCTTGATTTGCAATCCTGAAATTGGAAAAGGTAAAAAATACTCAAATGTTTTCCTGATTCACTTGACTCAAAATTAACAAAACTATTTGCAGCCTTTACTTATGCTTTTTACCTTAAATATTTAAATACTAATGCTGAACTATACAATAGGACACTGCCCCTGGCCCTCTGAAGATGTTGTGCAATGTAGTATATATACAATATCACCATTCGAACTCTTAAAAGTATCTGGCAACAAAGATTTCAGATAAAGACTGCATCTTTTATTTTCAATTGTCCTCTTGTACTCGAAAATATTTTTTGTTTTGCTGTTTTACAACTCAGAACAATGCACTATAGTAAGATTTAACATAGGCCAGCACATTACTTCTTCCTCTTTTGGGAGGGAGAGGTTGACTATAGAAAGGTAGGAAGGAACTGGCCAGACTCCTCCACCAGAGATAAATTCTCAAACACATTAGTATTGATATTCCTTATGGGATAAAAATCTAGAAAGTGATTTCCACACAAACTATTCCTGTCTACTACTCTTTAGAAAGTCTTGTTATTTTACAAATATACATGGCCCACTGATGACTACTATCTAAACAAAGTTCTAGCAGTTCATTTAACATACTCCATTATAATTCATTTCCCCTTCTATTTCCTTTATTGGGCTGAACTTATGAATCATTTCTTCTGTTTATGCTGTACACCTCAAACAGTATGTGGCACTGATCTAACTTTTAAGTTACATTAGAAATAAAAGACCAATCATCTTCACATATTGCATAACTTGTCAAAGATTTGCCAAATTCTGTATTCCCAGAAAAATAAACCTCCCAAAATGTGAAAAATACGAAATACTTACAATCGCAGCAATTTCAACAGAGGTTCTGTCATGAGTTGAGACAAAGATGATGGATGCCAACAAAAATACACATCCTGTTCCCAGCGTAATGTAAAAATCCTAAGTATACATACATATAAAACATGTAAGGAATACAATATGGATTTATAGAAACAATTGTTTTTAATTTTAAAAACTCAGTGGCTTATTTTTTTGACACAAACAGAAATACCTACCACTCCCTTTTCAATAAGCCTAGTATGCAAATACTATTCACACTTTTAAGTGGCAGAACTGAAAAGAGTATAACATATTATTTTAATAAAAATTTTCTCAATAAAAATATTAAATTTAGGCCCGGCAGGATGGCTCAGTGGTCTAAAGCGCCTGCAGGCGGCTGCAGGGACCACAGTTCAATCCCCGGCACCACATGCTGCGCCAGCCCTGCCCTCAGGGCAGGCTGAGCCGGCCATAAAAATAAATAAGCAAACAAAAATTGTGAAACAAGAAAAAAAAAATTAAATTTAAAAAAGAATAGTCCAACTCCAACTTTAAGAATTCAGAGATAATCTTTGCTATCCTACTGTACATTTTCTTTAATTTCACACTGGTTTTACAGTTTAACTTTCAGAATTCTATTCGTAGTTTAAGATTCACAGTTGTAAATTATTAGGAGAAAAACTGAAATTTTCCTGGTAATTTTTAAAGCTACATCTCTGTAGATGCGTTTTTTTCCTGAGGAGAGATCAGTTGATTTTATATCATTGTCTACTACAGGGAAGTAGGAAGACATACAGGAAAAAATTTGTCAACTTCTTTCATTTCTATATACTGATAGTTACACCGAAGTGATAAACAACTAAAATGTCAGCCTCATTTGTTATTTTAAACTCTAAGTTTTCTAATTTTGCAATTAAAAGGAAAATTTGACCTTGCCTGAAAAAAAAATTTTTTTTTCTCAAAAGGCCATGTGTGTATCCTCTTTTTCTCCTGGACACGTTAAAATTATCAAAGCCAAAGAATTTACTATAATTCCATTTTATTTCTTTTTTTTTTTTCCCATTTTATTTCTGTCAAATTTTTTCTTTCCTTTCAAAATATGTATACACTGAGTGTATCTTGTAATTTTGTAATCGTCAACTACTTTGAAGATAACAATATGCAATATAATAACCATTGTTAGCTTATCATTGTTTTGCAATTCTGTATCATTTTTAATTTTTTCTCTCTTTAAAAAAAAGAAAAATTATAAAAAATATTGTGTGCATTAGAAGCAGACTTTTAGAGATAAGGAAGTGGATCGATCAGGGAGGAAGGAAGAAAAGAAAAGGGGTTAAAAGAGATGAAAATAATAAAAATGTTATATTTATCAACATACCAAATAATCCTCGCTGTGAATTACTAGTATCTACCGATAGAAAGTTTCTGCAAATTCGAATATCAAAAAGCAATCTATGGTAGAAGTCTTTCTCAATGCTTTAGTGTTTTCAAGAGAGACACAAAAGAACTGTTCATCATTAACTACAGGAAAGTAGGCCAAAAGTGTGCTTTCAGCCATCTGCGCTTCCTGGAATAACAAACTGCCCCAAACAGATCCAAGTGGGTGAGCCAAACAAACATGCATGACGAGCTCAGCACCTACTACCTCAAAGCTTCTGCATCACCTCACAAAGCAGTGTAGAAGCAGGAGATGCTCCATGGGTTTCCAAGTACTTGCTTCCAAGTACTCCTCAAAGGCTCAGTGTGCCAATAGAAAATGAGGCTTGGGGGCCAGTGAGATAGCTCAGTGATCTAAAGCACCTGCTTACGCAAGCTTAGGCAAGCACAGGCACCCTATGCCGCACCAGGCCCACCCCCAGAGCAGCCTGAGCTGGCCACAGGAAAGAAAAGAAAATGAGGCTTGACACACATTTGATTCAGAGAAAAAACTAGCTTTCTGAGTCTTCTGAACTGTAACTTCTATTAAGTCTAATAGTAATAAAACTATTACTACATTATTATCACTATAACTATTACTAGAATCAAAATAGAATTCCTATACTGTCAACCACTGACTTAATACTTACAAATAATTTAGGTTGTATTTTCTTTGTTCTGAAAGAGGTTATTTCAAATCTATGATATCCATACATAAAGTTCCACTTCCTAATATCTGGAGTATATTCAGAGATATTTAAACAAGACTATCATTTTGTGATGGACTAACATAGTACTCAATAAATATAGCTCCTTGAATTCATAACTCCTAAGTTCAAATCTCAGCCATGCTACTTCCCATGAGATTTTGAAGTAGTTATTTCATAGTTATTAAGTAAATACAAATTTAAATAGTTGAACTAGTTTTTTTTAATAATGAATATCTATTCTCTTCATAAAATGATTCCATAGGGGCTAGGGAGATAGCTCCGAGGCACAAGTGCCTGCTGGGCAAGTGCAAGGTTGTGAGTTCGAACCCTGGTCCCACAAAATAAAATAAAATAAAATAAAATAAAATAAAATGATTCCATGAACTAGAGTTAGTCCACAGAAGGTTTCATGCATATAGTACACTGGCTACTAATAAATCCTAACTTAATCTGACCTACAATGGCAGTGGATATAAATGACATTTCTTCAAAGACATTGTTCATCCCTAGTCATTTTCAAACCATGCAAACAAGAAATCCCTACATTAGGTGAAAAGGCCTTGTACAAGCTAGGCAAGTGCCATACCACTTAGCTATATTCCCAGGCCTCCTTTTATTTTGAAATAAAATTTCATTAATTTGGCTGTCTTTGAACTTATGACCCTGTCTCCTCAGCCTTCCAAAAAACTAGGATTATAGTAATGCATTGTTTTAAGTTTTTTCATTTAAAATAGATTTTTTGAAAAGGTAATAGGTCTCTGTAGCATAAAATTAAAGTGGTACAAGAGAAGTAAATGAGTACTGATTTCCCCAAAAGTAAATAATTTGAACATATAATCAATATGACTCCATGCTTGTTTCTTTTAATTCAAAATAATAGAATCTTACTGCTTTCTTTTCACACTGCTTTCTCCTGTTCCTTTTTTTCTTTTCTATAATATCTCACTATGTAGTCTGCTGGTCTTGAACTCACTATGTAGCTCAGGCTAGCTTCAAATTCATGTTGATCCTCTGGCCTCAGCCTAGAAGAATGCTGAAATTGAAGGAGTGCACCACCATGCCCAGCTCTTGTTCTTTTTTTTTTTTTTTTTATAATTTTTAAATTTTTTTTTTCTTGTTTCAGAACCTTTCTTTGTTTATTCACTCATCTTTATGGCCGGCTCAGCCCACTCTGAGGGCAGGGCCGGTGCAGCATGTGGTGCTGGGAATCGAACCACGGTCCCTGAAGCCACACAAGCTTTCCCAAGCAGGCACTTTGGAACACTGAGCCATCCTGCCAGGCCCCCCAGCTCTTGTTCTTAATAGTAAAAAAAAAACCTACTGTAATTTTTATCATTTCACTGAGACATGAATTCTTTCATATGCCATTCCTCACATGCATTATTCTTTATAAGTTACCATTTTTCACCCATTTTTATTTACTAGTAATTTTAGATTTATATAATGATTACATTCATGATAGGGAATTTGTGCCTGTACATGGTATATCTTGCTTCTTTTTCTCCCATTACCTTTCCCTCCTCTCCCCTCCTTTCAGCCCCCTCTTCCCCTCTCCACCCACAAGTTTTGTTTCCAGTTCTTCTTTCTATTCCTTTTTTTTCCCATTGCTTCCCACTCTCTCCCTTTCTCGCTCTCTCTGTCTCTGCCTCCATCTGTCTCTCTCTCAATGGATTTGGTACAGGGTCTCACTATGCACTTCAGACTTGTAATGATCCTGTTTTGAGTCTCCTCAGCACTGTGATTACAGGTGTGCACCAGCACACCTGGTCTTGAGGTCTCGGTGACCAGCTCAGTAGACTGCACCTGTGGGCACAGCTGGCACAGCATGTGGCGCTGGGGATTGAAATTCAGTCCCTATGCTTGCCTAAACAAGCAGTCTGCTGAGCTATCTCTCTGACTCATTCCCCTTTTCGCTGGAACATCTTCTTCCCATTTCCCAACAGCTATTATATGCTTTGGCCCTTATTCACACTTTCAGTTTCTCATACCAGAGAAATCATATGATTATTTGCACAGGTGTCTGATTTCCCCTAACAATACGGTCTCAAAGTGCATCCTCTTAGCTAGACAGAGTAATAGATATTGATATATAGATATGGATAGATATAAAACTCATGTTTTCTTTATCCATTTACCAGTTGATGGGTATCTGGGCTGTTTTTAAGATTTACCTATTACAAAAGGTGTCACTCTAAATACAGGTGGGCATATGATGCCTTTAATTCTTTTGGAAAGATGCCAAGAATAGCTGGGTTGAATGGAACCTCTAGTCCTACCTTTCTGAGGAATAGCCACATTGATATCAACAGCAGTTGCACCAGTCTACACTCCCATCAACAGTGCAGAAGGGTTCATTTTTCCCCACAGCCCCTCTAGCATTTGTTATTGGTTGACTTCTTTCTTTCTTTTCTTTTTTGCAGGACAGGGTTGGTTGATTTCTTGATGATAGCCATTTTGGGGGGACTGAGATGGAATCTCAGTGTTGTTTTAATTTGCATCTCTCAAATAACCAATGATGCTGAACATATTTTCATATATTTACTCATCAATTGTACTTCCTCATCTGAAAAGTGTCTATTCACTTCATTTCACATGCCAATTTTGTTTGTTTGTTTTCAATGTGTTTGGTACAGGTTCTCAATATGCAGCTTGGACTCCTATTGGTCCTCCTGTTTTCAGCCTGCCCACTGCTGGGATTACAGGCGAGTGCCACCATGCCCAGACTCCTTTGCCTGCTCAGCCTGCCCATGGTCAAGGCTGGCATGGCAAGTAGCACCAGGGATCAAACTCAGATGCCCATTTTGGTACTGGATCATTAAATACAAGTTACCATCAACAACGGAAACACTACCAATGAAGTAAATTGCTGAACTGTTTTATCATTAAGTTCACTACTTATTTGAATTACTGTTATCCTATAAGTAGAAACTATAGTCAAATAAAAACAAAGGGTGAAGAAATAGTCTTTAGAAAGTTAAACTTCAATTTTGTCAAAGTAAGATTTCCTTAATATAATTATATTGCAAGAAAAATTTTTGAAGAATGATTCAACTAATGCCTTAATTCATTTATAGGAAACTTAGCTTATAGTAAAATGAAAGCAAAATATTGATTTAATTACATTCTGTTCATGATTTAAGAGCTCCAGAAATACAGCAGTAGCTCCTCACTCTAGCTCCCACTGGTATAACATCTGGTAATCAACAGTGTACAATTCATAACTGTAGAACCACTGAGTGACATTCTGAAATATGAGAAATAAATGACAAAATCAAGTCAAGAGTAATGGTACATGCCTGTGATCACAGAACTGAGGAAGACAGAGGCAGGACTGAGAGTTCCAATGCCAACAGGGCAAATTAGTGAGGCCCTGTCTTCAGATTTTAAAACACTGGCAATATCTGTCACTGTCACTTTCCCTGTTATTCCCTCAGAAAGCAAAACTGGTTTGCTTAGATACAAAGTGTTGGAATAATGGATAGTATTCTTTCATGGTTCTAACTTTTAAAAGTTACTACTTTGAACAATAAACCACACAAAGTTATACAACATCTACAGTTTTAATAAAAAGGATTATATTTTTCATGCTTACCGATGATTTTACTTTTATAGCATCAACTCTGTCGTACACTGAAGTACAGTATAAAATCAGGAAAAGGAGACTCAGAAGAAAGGCACTGCAGCTCACAAATTCAAAAAAGTACAGTCCTCCACACAAAGTACACTGTGATACAACTTCTTCACAGATAAAGGCCAACAGAGACAGTAGCTACAAAAGAAATAGAACATTCAAGTGTTGTTCAGAGAACCCACAGTACCCAAAAACAAAAACAAAAATCCCCAAGTTTACTCAGATACTTATAAAGTAAAATTACGGCAAACAAGATTAGTGAATAAATCTCATCTATTCGGAATTTACACTGCACTTACCTTCAAAGAGGTATCATGTGCTAAACAGGGAAATCTGGATGTTGTTATAAAAACATAAGGGCTTCCAGAAGAAAAGCTGGGACATGAAGGCAGCAGGGTCAGTTCTGAGGTAAAAGACCTAGAGAGAAGCTCATAGCAGAAGAGCAGTTTACAGCAGTTTACAGAGGAGAAAACATAGCACTGTCTCCCAAACACACCCCCCACCACCACTCCCAAAGGAAGCATGACAGCCATTCAAGTTAGCGTGAAAATAACAGCACAAAAACTATTGTGTGACATCAGAGGTGGACAGGACAGATTTAAGTGTCTTTGTGAACTAGCTTCAGGTAATGGAGTGACATGGTAAGATTTACATTTGAGAAGAAGGGATTAGAACTGGTACAGATTTCCTACTGCAGATAAAGTACAGTAGGAAATCACAGAGATGGTGACCAGGGTAGTAGCAGTAATGGTGAAGATTGGTTAACCACTGAGGAAGGAGTAGAACTCCTTATCAGACACGAAATAAAATGGGACACAAGAAAAGACATGTACCTTAAACACTTGGAATTTAGTTATAAAGCCACATTTATACATCAATCTTCTGAAGTGGCTCTTTTCTTTGAATGTATGTCTGCTGCTTGGAATTCCAAATCATGTTCTCTGCATTCATAACATTCACTTTCTAAGGGCAACTATTTCTGGACTGATGTGATAGGAAGCAAGATCCTGGACTCGAGAAATGAAGACAGTATCTTTCTAGAGATAAGCTGATTTCCCTACCTTTTTACAGTTGCTTTACATAATTACACAGCTGACCAATAGTTTAGTAACTTTCAGTCTTTCCAAAGCATTCAATTTGGCTTTCATAGAACACTTCCTTTTCACACTTGGTTTAGTTTGTGTAACAATTAATTAAATATTTGACCCCCAGAAGCATTATTAACATAACCAGTTATGGGAACAACACACTGCAGCTGAGGAGAGAAGACTGCACGCAGAAGTGCTCAAGAGGCACCTACTGGCCATGCCAATTTTGGGTGTCAGGGCAGAAAGAACCCAGATCATCCTAGGCGGCAAGAGTGCAGGGGAGAGAACCACGTTTTCAATGTGCGGTGATAGGAGAAGTCTATTAAGATGAAGGAGCAGAGTCAGCTGCGAAGGTTAACCTTGATTGTCAACGTGACTGGATTAAGAAACAGCTAGGGGACCCGGCAGGATGGTTCAGTGGTCTAAAGCGCCTGCTTAGGAAAGCTTAGGCAGCTGCAGGGACCGGTTAGATCCCCGGCACCACATGCTGTGCCAGCCCTGCTCAGGGCAGGCTGAGTTGGCCACAAAAATAAATAAACAAAAGTTCTGAAACAAGAAAAAAAATAATAATGAAATAAAAATTCTTTAAAAGAAAAAGAAACAGCTAGGCAATTAGTAAAGCACTTTTGTAGGTGCATGTATGAATACTGAATCAGTGAATTAATCTAAGTTTATCCTGATATTAACCGCACCAGGAGCTTGTAATTTGATGATTTTAATGGGAGGTGACAGAAACTGAAGATGGGGGGCCTGGTTGAGGGAGTGGGTCATAAGAGGTAGGACACTGGGACAGTATCTGTCCTCTGGAGTTCTAAAACCAGCCCAGCCACTTAGTCTGTGGCTCCTCCCCAACTTTCTATTTCCCAGTGAGCAGCTGTCCTGTCCCCAACACAATGCCACTTCTACTTAAAGGCAGAAACACAAACCTCTGAAACTGCAAACCAAAACAAATGTTTCCTTCTTCACATTGTTCATGTTCAGAATTTTGTTCAAGTGACAGAAAGCTAACACAGGAGAAAAATAATTATAGGTCTAGAGCTTGCGGTTTGAAAAGTTTGAGATTTAGACTGAGTGAAATGATGAGATCACTCAGAATGAGGAAATCTGGCCTTAAACAGAACTCAGGAATCTCAAGTTTTAAGGGATCTGCACAAAGGAAACATCAGCAAGAAGCAGCAGCCAACAGAAGCACACAGGACCAAATATTTCCACAAAAACAGTAATCATGAGTGCTAAATGCTGCCAAGGAAGGCAGGCAGGCCACCGAAGAACAATACTGGAACACCAAAATTATACTGAACTATATGAAGGCTGCTAGACAGGGGTGGGGAGATAGCTTAGTAGAGTAAGTGCCTGCCTGGCAAGCACAATGGCCTGAGTTCAATCCCCAGTTCTGCCCAAAGAAAAGGGGGTGGGGCTGCTGGTGACATCAGTAAGAAAATTCCAGCAGGAATTTCTAGCCCAGTAGAGAAATTTCATTATCACAGCAATGCATGTTTATTGAGGAGGAAGAGACAAAGCGGTGGAATTAGGACAGCAAAGTAGAGAAGTGTGGCTGGGAAAGAATGGCCAGAAGAGCAACAGGGGTCCAGGTCAGGTTTTTTTTTTTTTTTTTTTTTTGTGGGACCAGGGTTCGAACTCACGACCTTGCACTTGCCCAGCAGGCACTTGTGCCTCGGAGCTATCTGCCCAGCCCCTGGGTCAGGTTTAAGAGCAGCCGGCATGGTTCATTGCTCCAGCAGAAGCCAATTAGCCGGGTAGGTCTACAGTCAAAGTAGCGAAGGCCTCTCTTGAGAACTGACTCAAGGCTCAGGATGGGGTCCATTTGAAACTGGACAGAAGAGAACAAAGAGTACATTAGGGCAGTGTGGGGAGGAACCTGCAGGAATTTCCTCCTGAGTTCCAAAACCAGCAAAATGACCGATGATCCAAGTTAAGACTGAAAGGAAATGTCTCCATACCCCAGGAAAGTCAGAAGAAATAATCAGACACGTAAGGGCAACAAGACTGCACCCAAAAATGAAGGCATACTTTAAGTAGCATATAATAAACATTTATCTTACATTTTCCTTGTTAAAAAACAAAACCAAAAAGCCTACTGTACAACCTATATGGAAAAAAGCTCAGCAGTTTCTTTTTTTTTTTTTTTTTTGTGGGACCAGGGTTCGAACTCACGACCTTGCACTTGCCCAGCAGGCACTTGTGCCTCGGAGCTATCTCCCCAGCCCCATCAGCAGTTTCTTTAAAAAGTTCTCTGCAGCTACTTATGACCTACCAGTTCCACTCTGGGGCAATTACTCCACAAAAATGAAAATTAATATTTGTGCAAAAACAAATACTATACAAGAATGTTCATGACAATTTTATTCATAATTGTCATACACTAGAATCAGTTTTTCAATGAATAAACTGTGGTATAGCCATACCATAGAACATTAATTTACTTTTTAAAATTTTTTTTATGTATTTGGTGCAGGGTCTCACTATGCAGCTCACACTTGTAGTGATCCTCCTGTTTCTAGCCTTCCCAGTGCTGGGATTGCAGGCCTGCATGCACCACCATGCCTCGACTCAGTCACCACACAGGGCAGGCAGGCCATGCAGGACCAGGGATCAAACCCTGGTCTCCACTTGCCTAAGCAGGCACTTAGTTCACTGAGGTATCTCACCCGCCCACCATGAAATATTAATAATAAAAAGGTACAAAAGTGGTATTTGGAATAACCTAGATGATCTCCAGAGAATTATATTTTTAAAAAAAGGTGCCGGGTGTGGTGGCTCACGCCTGTAATCCTAGCACTTGGGAGGCTGAGGCAGGAGGATTGGTGCGAGTTCAAGACCAGCCTGGGCTACAAAAGTGAGCTCAGGACCAGCCTCAACTGCATAGCGAGACCCTGTCTCAAAAAGACAAAAAAAAAAAAAAAGGTTACAAACTGTAAATTTCCATTTTATAGTATTCTTTGAATAACAAGAACAACAGAGCCAGAACAGATCAATGACATCCAAAAGCAAGGAGGAAGGTATGGTTATAAAGGCGCTGGGGCCAGCAAGATAACTCAGCAGTCTAAAGCGCCTCCTTAGGCAAGCTTAGGCAACCGCAGGGACCGAGGTTCGATCCCTAGCACCACAGGCTGGGCCAGCCTCACCCAGGGCAGACTGAGCCAGCCATAATATAAATAAATAAAATTTTAAAATATAAAGGTATTAGCAGAGAAGAAGAAAGCCTTATGGCAATGGAACCCTGCATCTTGACTATGGTGTTGGGTGAGGGGCATGGGAAGTTACACATGCAATCAATTGCAAAGAGCTACCCACTACAAAGAACAACACAGGACCTCTCTGTATGGGCTCTGTTTTGCAGTTATCTTTTAAAATCTATAATTATTTCAAAACAAAAAGTGATGGGATCAGCAAGAGAGCTCAGTGGTCTAAAGTGCCTGCTTAGGTGACCACAGGGACCATGGTTCAATTCCCAGCACTACATGCTGCACCAGCCCCACCCCTAAGGCAAGCTGAGCTGGCCATAATATAAATAAATAAATAAGTAAGTGAAAAGAAAAAATAAGAGGCCAAATCTAAATTGGTATATAAGCCTTTAAGCTGTTTCCCTCTTTATTGGCAATATAAAATTTATACATCCCTACAAATAGAAGAATCTATATGAGGACTAAAATTTCAATATGCTACTTTTCTGCTCAGCCAGCAGTTATGATTCCCAATTGTTACATCACAGTATACAGTGACAAGCCAAGACAAATCCCAGATCATTACATGTGTATTTTGTTACTCTCCTATAATTACCATTATAATGGTAGTGAATTTTTGCATGACTATAGGATAAACTTTAAGATGACTATAGGATAATAAAATACTAAATTCTTTTTTTTTTTTTGGATTTTTGAGACAGGGTCTCACTGTGCAGTTCAGGCTGGCTTTGAGCTCACTTTTGTAGCCCAGGCCGGTCTCGAACTCACAACGATCCTCCTGCCTTAGCCTCCCAAGTGCTGGGATTACAGGCATGAGCCACCACGCCCAGCTACTAAATTCTAATATGCAATCTTATTCTTAAATAAGATTGTTAAATGCTATCCATCTTTTAAGTGTTCAGAGAATTCTACAAAATATACCTTGGGCCTATTATCTGAGAAGATACCAGCCTAAAACTTCGAGGGTTTTTTTTTTTGAGACAGGGTCTCACTATGCAGTTTGGGCTGGTCTTGTGGTCACTTTTGTAGCCTTCAGGATGGTCTCAAACTTGCACAGATACTCCTGGCTCAACCTCCTATGTGCTGGGATTACAGGTGTGTACCACCATGCCGGGTACTGGGGCCACATGGTGGGCACCTGCATCTAGGGTTGAGAGGGGGTGTCCAGGCATCCAGGGCTGAGACCTTATGGCATGTGGGGCTGGAGATTGAACTGAAGTCCTTGTGCTTGCCAGATCATTGGTGCTTATGCCTCTGATTTATGTAATAATTTTATTACACAAATTAGATCCTTAGGACCACTCACCTAGAAAGCTACCTGACAGCAATAAAAACTTATTGATAGCATATACATGGACTGCTTTTGTCTATTAGTGGTAAGAAAAAGGCAGCAAACTTAAGTCATGCTAAATCCTGTTCCAAATATATTAATGGGCTGGCGAGATAGCTCAGCAGACTAAATGCCTGCCTTGAAGCACAGGGATCAGGGTTCAATCCCCAGTCCCGCATGCCACGCTGGCCCATCCCAGGGCACAGACAGGCAACCAAGTCCAGGCATGGTGGTACATGCCTGTAATCCCAGCCCTGGGAAAGCTGGAAACAGGAGGATCACTATCAGTCTGAGCTGCATAGTGAGACCTTGTCCCAAATATATAATTGGAAAAATAAATAAATAAATAAACAAACAAACAAACAGGATTCTTACTGACCTTCTGCCTCAGAGTAGTGTTAGAAGCAGGACTTGCCTGGCTTTCCTAAGATAATGAAAGGTCACAGCATTCAGTATAGACCAGTGGTTCTCAACCTTTCTAATGCCATGACCCCGCCATACAGTTCGTCATGTTGCAGTGACCACAAACCAAAAAATAATTCTGGTGACTACTTCAAAACTGCAATTCCAAATAAATAACATCTTCTGATGGCTTCAGGTGACCCTGTGTTTTGGTCATTCAACCCCTGCCAGGGTTTTAACCCACAGGTTGAGAACCATGAGTACAGGCAGTTAGTAGGTCCTATCTCTTTTCAAAGTCCAGGAAATTAATACAACAAGCCTCACTCAGTATGAAATTTTCTCCCTCCGCTCTTTTTGTTTGGCAGTACCAGGGATTGAACCCAGGACCCTGCGCTTGCCAAGCAAGCACTTATTCTACTGAGCTATCTCCCTGACCCTCTCCCTCCATTCTTGAGGCCGCTAACATTTCTTTATAATGACCTACATATTTAGTCTCTTGTACAAAATATACTTGATGATTATGTATCAACATTAAGTATAAGAACATTAAGGATAGGGTAAAAAGATCAATGTACAAGAAACAAGAAAACAAAATGTCTTATACCACAGAACTGAACATTCATTATGTATAAGTTGAATAAATCTCTAAAAGAAGATGGAAAAGGTTGAATGGAAATGGACTCAAATTAGCACCAGCAAAGAATGGGGCGGGGGAATGAAGGCAAGAAATACAAGACTATAAAACAAACTAACTATAGGAATGATGGGGAAAGAAGTGAAGTAGTCAGGTGTGGCTCTGTGATGTTATGGAGAGGGAAAATAGGCTTTTAAACAAAGGCTACAGGGAACACCCACATGGTTTAGTAAATTAGGAGGCCAAAGAAGCAGAGTATTGGGTGGGGCTTCAAAGAATTCTAAGAGTAGGAGGGAAACAAGCAACCAGCAAGAAAAGCAAGTCACAAAGTTGTTTTTGTTTTTTTAAAGCCAGATGTGGTGGAGCAGGCCTGGATTAAGGCCAGAGAGATGACTAGTACAAAACCCACCTTGGCAACTCAGTGAGACCCCACACCAAAATAAAAATTAAAAAGGACTGGGGATGTAGCTCAGTGCAATAACCCCAGGTTAAATCCCCAGCACTGCAAAACACAATTTAGGAAACCCTGAAGACAAAGTGAATACACCCCAGGAGTCAGGGATAACTGGGAATGCGTGGATAATGGGGGCTGGGGGAGGCCTTAGTTTATTTTACTTATAATTTTAGTTGATTATTTTTTCCTAAGCGGACACTTTTTGTACTATTAGAAAAGAAAAAAATAAAAATGTGATGGTTATGGGAAGAAAATTTCAAGAAATGGGTGGTCACTGATAGCTTTTGGCCCTAGTATAAACTGCTAGATTATTACAGTGGTCACCTAATATGGCTGAAGCCCTTAAAGCAACAGCTTATCTTCCCAACAACCACTTCTTTCTTCCCCACTCCAGCCCTGGATACAATTTCTCATCACCTTTCACACACACCAGAAGAGACCCCAATCAGCTTCTTAGATGTAATTGAAACTGACCTTCTAACTCCACCCCTAGCAAAAATCCATAAAAACCTCAGCTTTCTTTGTCTCAGGTCAGAGGACTTTCCAATCTGCCTTGGATCCTTTCCATGTCTTTAGAGTTAATAAAGCCTTCCTTTATCTTTCCGGTCTCTTTACTGCACTGCTGAAAAACCTTTCAATCACTAGCATTAAAGACTAAGGTAGGTCTGGCAGGATGGTTCAGTGGTCTAAAGCGCCTGCTTAGGAAAGCTTAGGCGGCTGCAGGGACCGCGGTTCAATCCCCAGCACCACATGCTGCGTCAGCCCTGCCCTCAAGGCAGGCTGAGCCAGCCATAAAAATAAATAAACAAACAAAAGTTCTGAAACAAGAAAAAAAAAAAAAAAAAAAAAAAAAAAAAAAAAAAAAAAAAAAAAAAAAAAAAAAAAAAAAAAAAAAAAAAAAAAAAAAAAAAAAAAAAAAAGACTAAATGTAGCTAACAATAGGAAGGAAGAAAACATCACTGATGAAGGTATGAAGTCAATGACAAATGTAATCTACAAGAGAAAGGGTCAGTTATTATTTTGGAAGGCCCATTCTTCTTTAGCATTGGACAGAAGAAAACAGAGACTACACTTCAGTAATTTTGCTTTCAACAGTATGAAATCATACTGAATACCACATAATCAATATTAAGCTAAGTACCTAACAACTGCACATCCAGTGTAGCTTCTTCTAAAGACAAACTTTTACCCAAATACAATTAAGAGAATTACCAACTGGGGAGATAGCTCAGCCACCTAAGTGGCTGCCTGGCAAGCATAATGTCCTAGTTCAATCCCCAGTACCAAAAAAAAAAAAAAAAAAGTACTACCAAGCGTTTATGGAATTGGCAGGGAGCCGGGCGTGGTGGCGCACACCTGTAATCTCAGCACTTGGGAGGCTGAGG
>PVJA010043540.1:0-16702 GCA_004027025.1 Myocastor coypus | reverse complement strand
AAAAAAAAAATAAAGATAACTGGTGTCTGAGGAGTTGAATCTGGAGTGCTAAGTCCCAAGTGCAGCTGCAGATGGAACCACTCACCTGTTTTCTGGCTCAGCTGGTACAGGAAACACTTGCGCAAATCAGCATTGTCCCTGAAGGTCAGCTGCAAAAGGGACCCAGATTTCTTCAGTTTCTGCATGAGCCACAAGCCTAGGGAGGCGAAACAGAATACAAGTGAAAAACTGTACAGCAAAGCAGAAAGAAAAGAGACAAAAGATTAGTTAAAAATAAGAGTGCAGCCGGGCGTGGTGGCGCACACCTGTAATCCCTGCACTTGGGAGGCTGGGGCAGGAGGATCGGTGCGAGTTCGAGACCAGCCTGGGCTGCAAAAGTGAGAGCAAGGCCAGCCTGAACTGCACAGTGGGACCCTGTCTCAAAAAGACATACATAAATAAATAAATAAATAAATAAATAAATAAATAAATATAAAAATAAAATTAAAAATGAGGGAGTGGGCCAGCAAGCTAGCTCAGCAGACTAAACACCTACTTAGGCAAGTGCAGAGACCAGGGTTTGATCCCCAGCACCACATGCCACCCCGGTTCCCACCCAGGAATTCTAAGCTGGCCACCGAGTTGGGGCCTGTTGGCACATGCCTGTAATCCTAGTTCTAGGGAGGCTGAAAACAGGAAGATCACTATGAGTCTGAGCTGTGTAGGGAGACCCTGTACCAAATACGTTTAAAAAAGGGGACAGAGGCTAGTGTAAGGACTCGAAAGAAGAGATAAATAAATAAATGAATTTTGGGCGGTACCAAGAATCAATCTCAGCACCTTGCATTTTCTGCAATATATATATATATATATATATATATATATATATATATATATGAAGAGTGACTCAAATACAAAATGCATTTGCATTTGCAAGAGCTTAAAAAGTTAATGTTTAAAGTTAATGTTTATTGAAAGTGTTAATGTTTAGCTCTTTGATCAGTCTTACATACCTATATCTGTTGATCTATACTGATTTGGTGATGAAAATAAGTAATGCAACCATTGTTACATTTTTCCTGGTTTAAAATTCTGTACTATATGTACTCTTACTTCTTAATGTTTTTTCTATCTTTGTTTCTGCTATTTTTACTCTTTAAAATAAAATTTAGGGGGCCCAGCAGGATGGCTCAGTGGTCTAAGGTGCCTGCAGTGGGGTGCAGGGACCACAGTTCGATCCAGAACAACACATGCTGCGCAAGCCCTGCCCTCTGAGCAGGCTGAGCCGGCCATAAAAATAAATAAACAAACAAATAAAAGTTCTGAAACAAGAAAAAAAATAATAAAATAAAAATTTAAAAATTCTTTTAAAAAAATAAATAAAATAAAATAAAATTTAATTAAAAAGCAACAGAATTACCACACTGGCAAACTTAGAGACTCAGATTACAGATGACTGCTACTGCCCTGGATTCTACTGGTAAGAAGGAGGGAGAGAGAGAAAGACAGAGAGAGAGACAGAGAGACAGAGAGACAGAGAGACAGAGAGAAGCAGTCAGGCAGACCAGTCAGACAGATAGACACAGAGCACAGAGATAGAGAGACAGAAAAAGAAAAGGGGAGAGGGGGAACAAATAAAATTCAGCATATAAATATAAGTGACTTTAATATACATCTATCTATATACAAACATACATATATGTGTATATATGTATAAATGTGTGTGAAAAGATAAGTACAGTATGCAAATGGCTATCTAAATGGAGGAGCCATGGGAAACACCTCCTGTTTTAACTTTTTGTAATGTTCCATAATTGTAATTGTGAGGAGACACAATATAATTCACATGTTTCTGGCCTGAGATCATGAGCAAAGCCAGAGTAACGGAAAAAACACCAGGTATCACACCACCAAACAACTTATACTCACAAGCAACATCCTTAAAGTAACTTCCATGTAAAAGTGCCCCTCCTCTGCGTCTAGAGGAACCCGCCTGGGGATTGTGCCAAGCCTCTGGGTGTGCCTGGAAGGTGACTGAAGATTGGCAGAGAGAGCAGAGCCACTTAGAGATGGCTCTCCAGCTACATGATGAATTTGGATTGGTGACATATTTTTTTTAACTTTTTTGCCTTATTTCAGAACTTTTGTTTGTTTGTTTATTTATTTATTTGTATGGCCGGCTCAGCCTGCCCTGAGGGCAGGGCTGGCGCAGCATGTGGTGCCAGGGATCAAACCGCGGTCCCTGCAGCCTCCTAAGCTTTCCTAAGCAGGCGCTTTAGACCACTGAGCCATCCTGCCGGGCCTCATTTGGTGACGTATTTTAATACACCACTTAATATTCTGTGAGTCCCAGTGAATTATGCAAGCATCTGAACCCAAACTCAGATAAAACCACCCTGGAAACAACAAGCAGAAGGCCGCCTCCTGGCCATGTCCTGCTACGCCCCCCCTCCAGGCTCTGGCTGGGCCCTTTGTCACCATCTTCTACCCCTCCTGAGCATGCTGTGTTTCTGTCACAGAGCTGCCCACAGAGCACAGAGCATGCTATGCTCCTGTTTTGCTTCATACACCTCTACTTCTGATTGAAAACTCGTCCTGCTGTTTACTCCCTCCAAATTCTGTTTCACCCAGGTTCCTTGCTATTATGGTACCTCTCCCATAGAGCACAGAGGAAATCGCCATCGCCTCAAGGCTGAGGCAAAGTGGGCAGCCTAGCATTCTCCTGCATTTGACTGTCCATAAATCATGGTTAACTTCTTATTCTTACTTTTCTGTTTAAGACAACTCCATGATAGGCATAGGCACACACGTGCGTGTGCGCGCACACACACACACAAACACACAGATTCAGCTGTCTGTCAGTGTAGTTTATGCATCTTCAGACTGAAACAGAAGGGTCACAATACCTTATGAAAAGGTGTGTCTGTAGTGAACAGCAGTTACACTGTGTTTTTTTCTACTAGCTACTCCTCAACAATGCAGTGAAACAATAAATCGCATAGCGTCCCCACTGCTATAAGGATCACGTGAAGCACAGAAACGACACACACTGTGCAGAGGGATGTGCACAGGTTATACAAAGATATTGGGCTACTTTACATGTGGAACCTGAGCATCTGTGCTTGTTGGTATTACTGGAGGGTTCCAGACCTAATGTTCTACAGATTCTGAGGGATTATATTATGCACACCCAGATCATATGCATGTCAATGCTAAGATAAATATGTACACATATATGTACATGTGACATAAACACACACTATATAAAATACACATTATATAATCCAAAGTTTATTATTACAAATATTTTAAACTCTTATGTCGAAAGACACTCTATTAATGTCCCTTGTTTTAAACACAATTAACCCATCATTACTAACACTTTCTGGAACATTTGGGGACTTTCATTTCCTAAGTATCTTCAGTTGCTATTACCGTTGTCCCTGCGTGCTGACTGGATTCAGGACATTCACGAGAACGTATGGGAAGGTGGTACACTCTCCTAGTTGCCCATACGTTGCGATCCCAATGGCCCCTCACATGCCATCTGTATTTTACACAAGCTTAACTTCGTAGGACCTGTCCTATGTGGGTACCCTTCGTTCTTTCCCAATTGCTAGTTGACTTCTTCTAAACAGAGCCTCAAAGCATACTGAATATTTTCTTCACAAAATGTTTAAGGTAGATATAGAATGTCTTGGAAGATACCTGCCCAACCTCATTTGCCTCCCTCAGGAAAAGGCCGTATTTCTCAGCCCAGTTCTTGCTCCACCACCTCATGCTTGACAGGGGCTCCAAAGTCGCAGAGTTCCATGGAGCACTTCCGCCTCTGGTTTCCAGTCCTTGGTGCCCACGTTAAATTTGAGGCATGCTGGGTTAGAGGAACCTTACCTGTACTAACAAGGGTGCTGTTGTTGTACAGGGTGCCCAGGTGAGGCCCGGAGAGTGACAGGAACGTGTGGAGTTTGTTGAGGTAATACCGGAAACGGGGCCTTGTGAGGACTGACCGGATGATAATGTTGCCCAGAGAATGGCCGATGAAGCTGTGGGGCAGAAAGCATGCACTCAGGGTCACAGCACGGACAGGCTGCTAGGGCCCCACTGGATTCAGGGGGCTGCCGAAGAGAACAAAAGCCACCAGTCCCCCCCCCTGCTCCGAAACTCTGGCCGTGTTCAGAAAACAGGGCTCTTATGAATGCCCGCTGTGACAGTGTGGCCCGAGGGAAGTGTGGGCATCTGGCGGGCTCTGGATTATCAGAGCAGCCGCTCCCCACTGAGCCCCATGCCTGCCTCCTCTCAGCGGTCCACACGGTTGTCAGGAGGCTCATTTGCAAAGCCATGTCTGAGCACTGACCTCTCCTGGTCATTTACCAGATCACACTGCAGCTTGTGAGGCCGCTCATGATCTGACCTCTGACTTTCTCCAGCCACACTTGAGGCCTCGTGAACCTATGTATTCATTGAGCTGCCTGTTCCGTGTTCCGCTGCGTGCAACACTCCTGCTGCAGACGCTGCAGAAGCCAAGTGATGCTCACAGAAACACGCACTCAATACATTCTTGGTTTCAACTCATTATTTATTGAGACCATACTGTGCGAGAAGCTTTACTTTTCACTCCTTATCATAATAAAAACAAAATTAGCAAAGAAAAGGAATGTCAGTTTATGAAATTAGAGGGTCTGGCTCATGCTCTTCTGTTGTTACAAACCTATATAGGGACATTATTGGGTAAACATTAAGATTTTCAGGAATGGGCCAGCGAGACGGCTCAGTGGTCTAAAGTGCCTGCCGAGGAAAGTTCAGGCAAGCACTGGGACGGCTCCTCCATCCCTGGCACCACATGCTACGCCACCCCACCCCAGGGCAGGCTGAGCTGACCATCACACAAACAAATAAATGAGGTTGAAGAAAAATAAAAAATAAAATCTAAAAAAAAAAAAAATTTCAGGTAAGAAACAACAAAAGATAATCTTGTCCTGAAGATTAAATGTGACAACAAACTGAGAGCTGAGCCTTACACCTATATGCTCAACAGTGCAAGCTGTGTCCTGTGAAATTTGTTAAACAGATAGACTGGGGATTTTACTACAGAGTGAGGAGATGCTTGGCACTGATTAAAGCTCCCCCAGTGGACATATCTCCTTAGTGCTAATTCTATCAATAGATAAGAAAATATAGGCTCAGAGATGAAGAGAGTTTCTAAAAAGTTATTCACAAGGTACATAGATTAAGTCAAAGTTCAAATTTATGCCAGAACAGGAATTTAAACTTAGCAAGTTTTTTTTTTTTTTTTTTTGTAATGACAATGCTCTCTCTATAGAGCAACAAAATATTTATTCTCTGCGTTCATACTACACAGATGGTGTGTGTCAACCAGCCCTGGCACTCGTTTCTTCCTAATCCACATCAAAAGTCACAAGTTAACTTATCCCGGTGGTTACAGAAGGCATTATTCCAAGGTTTAATACAACAAGCATTCAAAAAACATCACCCCAATCCCCTCAGCATTAACTACCTGTGGTTTCCTTTTACCTAATTCGAGATATGGAGAGGTTGTACAACTGAATGTGCTGAATAATTTCATCTAATAACCGATCCGTCATGGTGTCAAAATCTGCAAATGTGTCCATCTGGAAGAAAAGAGAGGAAAGGGGGACCTGAGTGGAGATGGGCAAAGCCGCACGCTGTGCACGAGCCACCATCTTCCCTTGATCATTGTGGAGCACTGCAGTGCAGGCAAGACAAACATGGGCGTTATAGTCTGAGGATTCACCTCAGGGAAGAAGGTCTGCAGATTGGTGCTCTAAGAAAGAAATACAGTGCAGTTGAAGAGCCTTCATCTGGGAGGCTGCGGTACAAGGGCTGCAGTCATTGCACGCAGGTGGTGCCTGCCACCACATCTCATGGCCACTGTCCTGCACACATGCATTGCTCCTGCGGTACTCACTTCACCGAGGAGGAACTCGGCTTTGCGAGTGGAAGCCTCTTACTTGCTCCTGGTGCTGTGATGCCAAAGCCCCTGCCTTTAGCCTGCTCAACCTTCAGGCTATGCTAGGAGCCTATACCCAGAGGGCAGGGATTGGCTTGGACAAAGAGAGTAAGTCATCACGACCGAGGAAGGATGGTCCAAAAGACACAGCAGCATTAAAGGAAGAAGATAAATGCTGCACAAGTCTTGGATTGCTTGGAAGGTAGGCATGGATCATACAAAGTTAGTAACTTTAAGCTCAACGTTTGTTTCTTGTATCTTAGGAAAGGGTCTACAGATGTTCAGGACCTCACTACTAGACCGGACTCGTAGTGATCCACATGTTTACAGCCTCGCAAGAGCAAGCCCTTTGCCTGCTTCCAGACACTTTAATCCACTGGGCTATTTGGCCAGCTCATTAGATTAACATTTGAAAACATGGAAGCATGAGTGTATACATTTAGGATCCATATTTACAAATCAAATTTCTCTCATAGTTGGAGCTGAATAACAATAGCTGGACTGCCTGTATTTATGCTGAGCATTAAAAAATATGAACAAGAGAGTTCATGAATGAATATTCATCAGCGTATCCAAAAGAAGCGCCTTTAGAAATAGTGGTAGAAAGGAGGCCATTCAGTACCCTTGAGGAGCAAAAGCGACATAGATACTGAAAGGTCACATGGATGCCACAGGATGGAAAGGGTCCCTGTTTGCAGCTCCTTTTCCCACTGGATTTTGAACTGGATCTGTGGCTTCTCCAATTTGAAGTGAAACCTTATCTCTAAAACAAGGAGACTTCAATCTATTCATTAACTGATTAAAATGTACATAACACTCCTAAGACAGATGCTACTAAAGCCATTACCTTCCGCCTTTCGGAACTCATTTCCTCGTTGGTCAACTATCAATCAAATGCATTGTTTGAATAATGATTATAATTATGAAGATTGAGTTGACTTTAATAATAAGGAACATGAAGAATTCCCAAGCAAGTGTTTAAATGGAATATTACAAACAGGCCTGCTTGTAAGATTTCCAGCACAAAACATAGAGCAAAGTACTGAATGGCCAAGCCTTGCAGTTAATGGCTTTGTAACAGAGACCCAGCCCCCAAGTTTCTTTGGAATGTAGTTCTGAGCCCAATTGTATGGACGCACCAACCAGGAGGGCTGGATAGACACAGGAGAAGGGGATTGATTGACCAAGCTTCTCTAACTAACTGTATTCAACTTCCCTAAAAACTATCCTCACTTGGAGAAAAGAATAAAGTCATTGGCAAAACTGACAATGTCGGAAGCTGTAAATTTAAGCCTTTTACAGCTCAGCATACTAATCTGGCTTTATGTTTCATGCCTCGTCGTCAAACTTTTCTGCTGGGTGATTAAGGGCAAGTTAAAGCAAGACCTGTATAACAAAACATGTAACTTTTGTATCTCCCAAGGTCAGTCAAATCCCCTCAAGGTTTACTTTGAATCCACATGCAGTGTTTTGTAGAACTATTATCAGTATTAGCCATCTGAATGAGTCACAGCCATTTCTTGACCAATTTTGTCAATAATCCATTGAGATTATGGAACATTGGATTATGTATACAATTACTTTCTCTTAGTTCAATGAGAAAAAAAAAATTGGTACCAATAATGATTAGAAAAATTATGATGGCTACACCCTGTGCTCTGTATAACTACTAGGAGGGACGACAACATGCATTGTATCAAATACTGAAAATACACTACTAATGGGTTTTGAAACTGTCACATTGTTATTTCTTATTAAATGCAATAAAAAAGAATAAAGTCAGTTCACAGGTCACTGGATGCCCTGCTCTTTCCTATGAGGTACCTGGGAAACCACTCTTGGGAATGGGTTCTCCTTGATTCATTTCCAGACCAGACTGACAGTGGAACCTTGCATCTGTTCCAGAGTCTCCCTGCTCTTTCTTTTATACAGCAGTGAGAGCATCAACAGATAAGAGAACAGTTTAGAATATGAAATGAAGAGGGGCCTGGTGGCATGGCTCAGTGGTCTAAAGCGCCTGCTCGGGAAAGCTTGGGCGGCTTCAGGGACCGCAGTTTGATCCCTGTCACCACATGCTGCGCCAGCCCTGACCTCAGAGCAGGCTGAGCCGGCCATGAAAATGAGTGAATAAACAAACAAAGGTTCTGAAACAAGAAAATACATACATACATACATACATACATACAAATTTCTCTTTTTTTAATTTTTTTTTTTTTTCTTGTTTCAGAACTTTTGTTTGTTTATTTATTTTTATGGCCGGCTCAGACTGCCCTGAGGGCAGGGCTGGCACAGCATGTGGTGCCGAGGATTGAACCGCGGTCCCTGCAGCCACCTAAGCTTTCCTAAGCAGTCGCTTTAGACCACTGAGCCATCCTGCTGGGCCCCAAAATAAAAAAATTTCTAAAAAAAGAAAAGAAAAGAAATGAAGAGGCAGGGCAGAGTGTCCTGTGCAGAGCAGGTGCTCCTACAAAGATTCTCTTTCCTCTTCTTGGTGCTACATGTCTCTGCACCCTGCTGAAGCTGCTGTAGGTCTTCCCAGCGGGATGTGTCAAGGAGCAGGTAGCACAGAGGAGCACCAACAATGGAAGAGGAGACATTGCCTTCCACGGTCCGTGACTCTGTACAACTGTCACTCCATTGGGAGACTTCACTTAGAAGCAGTTCCATTCTTTCAAATGGAAAGGATTCACCTGTCTCCAGCTTTGTGAGGGTAGACATCTACAGCAACCCCCTAAGTCACTAAAGTCCCAGAGATCTCGAGATCTGGCAAGATCTTGCCTATCTCAGAATGGCAAAGCTTCCCAAGACTACGGAGCAATCATGGTCCTGTTTCTTTGGTTATGTAGATATACAGGGCAATGCCCCGCCCTCAGAGAAGATCCATGGACCCCCAAATAATTGGTGTTTCAAACACCACTCCACTTCTAATTCTCTATCTATTTAAAAGGCTCTGGCCAGATGATTCATATGTTCTCATTTCTTACTCTTTCCTTGGGTAGTGAAAGGAAAACAATGTTTTGCTCTCTAAGTTTTCCAAGTTCCTTGACAGTATTATTCTTTTCTCTTTTTTTAGAATTTTTTAAAATTTTATTTATTTATTTATTTATTTTCTTATTTCAGAACCTTTGTTTGTTTATTCACTCATTTTCATGGCCGGCTCAGCCCGCCCCGAGGGCAGGGCTGGCGCAGCATGTGGTGCTGGGGATCGAACCACGGTCCCTGAAGCCGCCCAAGCTTCCCCAAGCAGGCACTTTAGACCACTGAGCCATCCTGCCAGGCCCAGTATTGTTCTTTAGATTCCTTCCAATCTCCAAACCTTATCAGGATGCTCTTAGGAGTTTACTGGTGCTCATTTCCTATTTTCATTCAAGCCCAGTGATCTCTGGTTTTGTCATACCTGGTTCTTTTCGGACATTAGGAAGTCCAGTTTCCCTCCAGGAAGGCCCAGTTCTATGAACGTCTTTACCAGCCGAAGGTCCGCACTATTTCCTGAAAATGACAGAGAACCCCCCCACCCCAGCCCCCAGTCAATCAAGGAAAATGTAACAAGAGGGACTCTGTCTCATCTCTTTCTTCCCTGCTTCCCAATGACTTGTATCGCATCAGTTTTTAAGCAGATGATAAAAGCAAGTGCAGCCCCGCTTGCCCTGTCTCCAATGCACATACAAGTACATAAGTGAGTCCATCTAGGTAGTCTTGCTTCAATAAAATTGTGCCCAGCCCTGCTAATGTGTGACTCAGAAACACTCTGCATGCCACATCAGCGGGACCCCACTCCCTGTCCTCTTTCCCCAGCACATTCACCAGGAATCAAATTGAGGATCTCAAGCTTACCAGGCAGATGCTGTGCCACTGAGCTATACATCTTAGATCTTTCCCAGGACTTTACATGCCAGGGGTGCCACCCAATGACTGACTATTTACTATGTGGTAACAGCAAGTCCTCTTACATTAATACAAGGAAGATATAGTTCTGTCACTGGCAGGCAATCAGTAGGTCCCTGGAAAAGGGTAGCTTCAGCTATCTAATAGAGAAAGGCTCTTTCCTGGGGCACGAGTCCTGAAGGAGCAAGCTGCGTAGGTGCTGAGTCAACCCACTGAAGCTGGGGAGTAAGAGCTTAAAACTTCAGAGTGGTTGCTACCAGCAGAGGTACAAAGAAAAGTGAGAACAAAAGCCATGTGGAAATGTGGTTCTGATGCCACAGAATAAGTGTTTTGAATACATTTCATGCAGCTCCAAGGGGTTAAACAGTATCTCAATGAATCTTCAGTCCGTCTTTAAATCGATTCCCGTGCAGTTGAGATTCAGACACTCATGCATGGATATTGCACATACCTGACTTACTACAGTACTAAACTCCAAGGTTATGGTTTAAAAAATTTCTAAGGCATCGGCCAAATTATTTTGAATAATTCTTCATGAAATTTCTCTGATTCAAAGGAGGGTAAAAGAGCCACACTGAGTTAGAAGGAATTCAAGGTCTAGGAATATCCTTAATATTTGCAGACGACTTCTATGCTAAGACACCACCTGTCTTAGGGTCCTTCGCAGCTCACACACTGCACAACCAAAATTGGAGGTCGTGGTCATAAAGCCATCATAGTCTAGGAAACACGTATATTTTGTATTTTTATGTTAAATTTTGATAATCTATTCACTCATTTCATTTCTTCTGTTTTTGTTTAAAGTCCCCTCATGACGTTCAGGACATAACCTTCAAGAAAATTTCAAGTGTTTGTATTTAGCATAAAGAGCTTAAGAGATAAAACTATACTCCTCTTTCCTTTAATATTGTTAGAGAGGAAATTTTCTGGAACTTAAACATTCTCAGGAAATGTGATGTAATAAGGTGACAAATCGAGGACATTTGCATGGCAGGAGTTGTGTAAATATTCATAACTGTCATCAGTGTGCCCACTTCTCTGGAAACAAAATTTGAACAATCAATCTTACAGACTTCTGCAGACTTCAGAACCATGCAGCTTGAACCTGCAAGAAAGACCTGCCTGTGGTATCAGTTTTCTCCCAGGTGACTTCTTGGACCAGTGACAATGTGTTGGGTAGCTCAATGCATTGCTGTGAAGCTGCCTTATCTGTATTTATAACATCCCTCTGCTCCCATGTGTATGATAGAAAAGAATCAAAGGCAATAGTCCGACCCAATTTTCTATTTTAACAATGCAATTGAGAGTCTGGCCTCCTTGCAATTTACTATGACCTAAGTGGGAGGCTGTATGTGAGCTGATGAATGAGAAAGCTATTCTTTGTTCCTGCAAATTCCAAAGCTTGGTGGTAGTCTCTGTCACAGAAAAAGGTGCCCCTCTAACTGAAAGGTAATTAATAGTAGGTGACAAAATAGTGTGGAGCCACTAACCTGAGTTCTTCAAATGAATCCATTTATCCCCCTCCTCCAACTCTTCCTTTATATATAACATTTTATTGACCCAGGAACTCATTAATTCTTGCACTGTAATTACTCATGCATGATATCAAAATATTCATTCCAGTAAGACATTCACTTCATTCGCTCCATTCCTTTTCATTTTTAACATTCACCTCATTAATTTTTCTACTTTATCCATTTCATTCTTCTATTGGTGTATTCAGTTAATGTCTTTACCACATTCATGGATTTGTGTATTTCATTTTCTGAACAAATTTTTATGTCATAGTTATATTTTCTTATGGAACAAAGCTGTGCCATTTCACCAGACTTATCATAATAAAGTTTACAGTTTCTATTTGAATTATCTTTTAGTAAGTGGTTAGCCTAAATTCATTCATTAAATATTACCCATTTTGTACAGCACAGAATTTCTAGGAAGGCACGGAGAACTCACCGTCAAGGCCATGGACACAGACCACCAGGTGAATCCCATCTTCCAAGTTCTCTTCCTCCTCCTCTGGTGGGAAATACGGTGTATCAGAAGCCAGTGCAGACAAGTCACTGTACAGAAATCCTTCAATCTTCAATTCTTTTTTAAATTTTTCTTTGGCCTGATAAAAACTGGAGAACACGCTAATTAATCACAAGCCAAGCTGCGCACTGCCTTGAGCAGGAAATGGGTTGGGCTGGCATATGGGCGGCATGAGCGTCTCTAAGCCTCGTGTCTGCTGAGTGGCAAGCCCTGAGTGTGAGACCATGGTGAAGAACCCAGAGTGTGATGCTGTGCCCTGAACACAAAGGCCCGGAAGGATTCACCCCAAACCAAAGGATTTAGGTTCTTCAGATTTCTATGTGGATCCTGCATTCAATAGGACAGTAGATAATGAGACTTCTCAAATTCTAACCAGCTTCAGGCACTTTTTAAAATGTTCTTCTTCGAGTGCAAGTTCCTTCCTCTGGCCCACAAGACCACCTGGTTTGCTCTTGCCTGCTTTTCCAGAACAGTCTCCCCGCACTCCCCCTCTCGATTATGTTTCCCAACCCCCTTCCCCGAAATGCTTGACTTCACTTCTGTGTGCCTTGGTGAATGTAGTTCTGGATCCCAAAGTACTTCCCCACCTTGCTATTGTGCTTTACACCAGGATACCATGTTCCCATGGTTACCAGGTTATATGAGATGATGATATTTAAGAACTTAGCTTCAGAATTCAGTCACTAAGGGCAGAATCCCACGATACCTGCTATCAGTTACCTATGGAGTATCACTCATCAGAAATACTTGGGACCAAAAGAGTTTTCAATTTTAGTTGTTTTTCCAACTAATTTGGGATTATTTGCATATACATAAGAGATATCTTGGAGGGGATCCAAGACTAAATATGAAATGTACTTTTGGTTTATATATACCTATAGATGTATGAGGAAGGGAGTCTTATACAGAGGTTTTAATATTTTGGGGCATGATGTAATTTCACACTGCAAATTTCTCCACTTCTGTGACCATTTCAGTGCTCAAAAAGCACTAAAGAGTATGCACTGAAGGTGTGGCTTAGCAGGAAGAGGGCCTACCCGCCTTGTGCAAGTCCAGAGGTTCAATCCCAAGCACTGCAAAAGTTACCCAGTAAGTTAAATTTTAGATTTTGATTCTGGAGCATGTCAGATTTTGGACTTTCAACTTAGGGGATATAACTGGGTTTTTTATGTATTTATTATTATGGCTTCTTTTTTTGTTTGTTTGTTTCAGAACTTTTGTTTGTTTATTTATTCATTTTTATGGCCAGCTCAGCCTGCCCTGAGGGCAGGGCTGGCGCAGCATGTGGTGCCAGGGATCGAACCTCGGTCCCCGCAGCCACCTGCAGGCACTTTAGACCACTGAGCCATCCTGCCGGGCAATGGACCAATCATCTTAAAGACAACAAAAGAGACCCAAACTAGCTAAAGAAGTCTCTCAAGGACTTTTTAAAAAATCATCCTCTCAAAATGTGCAAAGACAGAGTACAATGATATTCATAACAGAGTTGTGGATTATATTCATAATGCAATGAAGTTTTAATGCCCATCTATAAAAGATTTAGTTAATAAATCATGGCACACCTTACATCGATATACTGTGTCACCATTAAAGTGATACATTAGACTTACAAACATAAAACGATTTTCCAATATCTTAATAATTTAGTAAAATACTCATCCAGGAACTGATAGAATATTCTTATTTTGCATAAAGACTTCTGTAGATATAGAATAGAGGTTGTGCAAGCTATTATAGTGAGAGGCCACTTTGCTGCTAATTTTTGTGTCCTCATACTATTCAATATTTCTGTATGATATATGTATCATTGCAGTGATATACATATTATATATGAGATACATACATATGCTTAAATTGGAAAATAACAAATGTTCATTTTTAAGTAGAATGTATACAACTGGGAATTTGTGAAGTGGCCTACGCGACTCTTTGGGAACACGGGCGCCATCCCAGAGCTTACCTGAACATCCTCTCTCTGACGTCTTCCTCCAACTTGCTAGAATTGGTAGAAACAACTCCAAAGGAGCCCAAAGGTTGGTGGGTGATAGGAGCAGGCATTTGTTTGGATGAGAACCCAGCCCTGGCAGGGGTGTCTTTGGGCACAGAGGAGAAAGGGAGACACGTGGCAGTGCACGACAGGGATAAGTTGGCAACCTCCACAGCCTTGAGGCTGTCCAGAGTGAAGGACTCTGCAGGGCTCAGGTGGGGCCCCAGGGTAGATGTGGTGGCCTTCAGTTCCTGGTTCCTCAAACCATGGGAGGGAATGGAGTGAGTCACAGCGGGGCACGCAGTGCCAGCTTCAGGCGCAACCGCCAGGGAGGTATCAGGTCCTCTGTCCTCCACCGTACCATCAGGGAGGCAAGGTGGAGTGCTGCGCCGGCCTGCAGAGCTTGGCTGGGTGGTATGGGTGGCTGAGGCAAAGCTGAATTCAGGCACCTTATGGTTAGACATCGCCTCATCCTCTGAGATGCTGTTGTTGGACAGGATGGGTTTGCCCGTGTTCAAGTCTTTAGGTCTGTCCTCTGAGGTTTCCCTTGGTCCTCCATGGCAAGACCTGGTCCTTGCATTTTCAAGTGTTATGGTGTGTGGTATTTTTAAGTCAAGACCTTTGGTTTCCTCACCTAGAGTGCTTTCAGTTCTGCTGTCCAGAGGACAGCTTCCTTGAGCAACAAAACAAGTCCCTTTCCCTTTGGGGATGTCCATGTAACCAGGGCCCTGCTGTTTCTCCGCTTCTAAGTCTGCTTCCACCAGGGAATGGCCTTCCCTATCATCCTTGGCTCTGGGGCCGCCACAAGGCTGAGGGCTGTGTGCAGGGGCAACTTTGCTCTTGCTAGGCATGTCTGAAGCTTCAGCACAGCCTTGCTGTTTATTCCTGATGCCTTCACTCTCAGAATACTCCTCGGGGCTGCTGATCTGAGGTGCAGATACAGACTTGGTTAGCTTGGTGAGAGCCAGCTCTCGTTCCTCCTCTTCAAAGGGTAAAGAGCTGATGGAGGTAAGAGAAGCCTGGATGCCACTGGGCAGGCTTGTGTTACTCTCTGTGTGTCCCCCCTCTAAGGAGTTCCTGTGCAGGGCATGCCTTGGAGCCAGCTGGCACAAGATTTCCCGGTCACTGGGTAACTCTAGGGCTCTGCTTCGAGCTTCTGACCAGGCCACTGAGCTTGGTTCACTCTCAATGCCTGAGTCAGATATGATGGAGGATGACCTCTTGATGACCCCAGAAAGCACAGACAGCTCCTCCTTCTCTTCTGTGTGAGAGTCCTGCGGAGAAGATTTGCTATCCAAGGATGCTCTCCAAGTGTAGCTAGGAGCATCACAGGGCTTTGCAGTTGTGAGCTTCAGGCTCAGCAACGCTGCTTTCCCCTCTTGATCTGTTCCCTTTTCTGGGGTGCCGAGCTTAGGGAGGACTGTTTTGTCTGGAGAGATGGCATCCTGGTTATTTCTACCCACTACCATTTTGCTCGGCCTTTCCAAGCTGTGCTTGCTGTCGCTAGAGCTTTTCCTTTCGTGGTGAGTACTAAGCAGCTCCACAGGCTCAGGCTGGGAGCTCAGGCTCTTACTGCTGGACTTCACATCAATGTAGGTCAGCACAGGGGCTTGTCCTTCATCCGGGCCTAGACTCCTTCTAGGAATGTCCGCCTCTGCCAGGGGGTATGTTCCAACGTCAGACCGCTGGGCAGTCCAGCATTCATCTTCAGCCACCCCTGCTTTATTGTGGAATTCACCAATTGTCAGATACACCTCCGACTCAAAACACATGTCCACCTGACTTTGTGTGGTCACAATCTCACCTGGCTCTGAACACCTGGTATTTTCTCCCTCAGAATCCATTTTGGCTGGTTTCAAGGTAGATAACACCAGGCCTTCCTTAAAAGAGGATGTTCTATTCACAATACGGTTGTCTTCCTTCTCTTTTAGGTTCATTATGGTAGAGATTGCTGCTGGACCATCAAAATCAGGATAAATATTCAAATGATGCCCTGTAAGAGAAAAGTAAAAGCAAAAGGAAGAAAATTGGAAAAGCATATTGTAATTGACAAATACAGTGGTACCTCAGTTCATGATCTTAATTTGGTCTATGATTTTGGAAAAGATAACCATGTTTGCCTTTGAGCTGGAAAGAGGATTGCAGTCCTGTCTGTCATCCAACTTAAGAGTTTGCAAAGAGAAACAAAATCATGTTTATGCCTTTGTTTACAAACCAAATTGTTTACGAATAAAAATGTTTGTGAACTGAGATACCACTGTATATGTGTAAGAGTTCTATAAATACCGACTTGTATACAAAAATTAGTAATCTTTTATTTCTTTTCTTTGTGTATTTGGTACAGGGTCTCACTATGTACCTTGAACTTACAGTGATCCTCTTGTTTCAGCCTCTCCAGTGCTGGGATTACAGGATGTGCCGCCACACTTGGTCTTGGACCCTGGCTAGGTGTACCTGGAGCGGGGCTAGAATGGCATGCAGCACCAGGGCTTGAACCTGGGTCCTTGTACTTCCCTACGCAGACACTTAGACCACTAAGCTATCTCCATGGTCCTTTCATTTCTTTTCTATTGGAAATATTTTCTTGGTTGGAATTTCCCAAGCGATAGAAGTGTCTTTGTTATTCACGTGGGCCCTAATTGCTTATGCTAATGAGGTGACCTATAATGAATTCATAAATAGTTTGTACTAATAAGATGAGTCAGGACAGGGGTTACCCCAGAAAGAAAGACCAGACTTGTGATTAGTGGATTAGGACTTGGAGCTAAATAGCATCAGTCTGACCACTGGGGGGAGACTGAGTTCACTCATGTGGCCAATTTCTGAAG
>PVJA010043539.1:0-16713 GCA_004027025.1 Myocastor coypus | reverse complement strand
AAAAAAAAAAAAAAAAAAAAAAAAAAAAAAAAAAAAAAAAAACGCACACACACACACACAACAGCAATAATGGTCGTAGGGGGAGAACCCAGGAGAACGTTGAAGAATCAGAATATTCGCATCGCGCCAAAACATCTCCGATGAGAGATATTTATCCACTAAAGAGGGAGGAGAGTGGCCGTGACACTGGACGCTGGGGTCTTCTGAGCCAGAGAAGACACAAGCAACACTGGGCCGGCTTTGCAAGCACACGCGCTGCTGCGCAGGTGAAGCTTTGCTGGGAGCGGGGGAGCTTCAGCTGAATTAGGGCTCCAGCTGGAGTCAGCAGCTGGTCGGGAGAACAGCGAAGCTGCTGCTCACTGCTCAGAGAGCGAAGGGAGCATTTGTATTATTTGGTGGGGTGAGTGAAAGCCCGGCGGGTCCATGGGCTGGGACCAGGTCCTGCAGCTCTTTCTTTCTTTCTTTCTTTCTTTCTTTCTTTCTTTCTTTCCTTTCTCTCTCTCTCTCTCTCTCTCTCTCTCTCTCTCTCTCTCTCTCTCTCTCCCTTCCTTTCTTCTTTCTTTTTTATATATTATTTATTTGGTACAGGGTCTCATTACCCAGGTCAGACTCCTAGGGATCCTCCTGCCTCGGTCTCCCCAGCACTGGGATCACAGACGTGTGCCACCCTGCCTGGTTTTGGTGGGGGACAAGGAGTGCCTGGCGATCCGGGGCCAGCACGGGATCGAACCCAGGTCCTTGCGCTTGGTAGGCAGGCACTTAGGCTATCTCCTCAGCCCCATGTTGTTTCTTCTTGTGATGGACTTGGACCACTCGGTGGGCATGCCACCTTGTCTTAGAGGCTGTATCTGGCACCTCAGCTTTGTGAATCTGGGTCCTGTGATGAGACCAAGGGATTTCAGGTGCTTAGACTTTTGAGCCTCTGAAGAAGTACAACAGTGGGGAAAGAAAAGAGAGGAGAGAGAAAGAAAAATATCTCCTGTAGGCAGTAGGCCAGGTTCTACACATTGTTAAGTGTTCAATGTGCTGTGTGCAGAGCTGGGTAGGCTGTGACCCAAGGGTCGAGACAGCAAGGGGACAGACAGTAGGACAGAGATGCCCAACCTCTTTATCCCATCTTAGCCAAGCGTCAGATTTCCATAGGCTCAAGGGCGAAGGTGGCCTTCAGGGTCCCAAGACGTAGTGCAGAAGCTACCGCCATGACCCATCCGTCCGAGGCATTAGCTAAAGCAAAGCTAGCGAAAAACTACAATGTTGTATGTTATGTGTTGGAGCCTAAAGGAATGACAAGAAGACCGTGATGAAGGTAGCTCAGGAGTCACTGAGATTCGTCCCTCAGTGAACCAAGAACCCCAGAAACAACTCAGCTTTATTTCAGACTAGTGAGTGTGATCTCGTGCATGTCCACGTCTTCTACTGACTTCTTGCCGTCCACCTTTCCCTATCACTAGGTTCACACAGATGTTAACTGTTAACACTCCCAGCAAGGGAAGAAACAAACAGGGGGCCGGCAGCTGAAGCTGCGATCTGCCTCCTGGAACCCCAGCTTTCCAGGATTCCCAAGTAACTGACCACAGCTGTCCCTGGGCTTTGTTTATTGCTTTCTGCTTCTTGAGATGCCAGTTAGGCTACAGCGCAATGTGTTTCCCACCTGGGTCACCCTCAAAGTAATGTTCAGGTTGACTAAAAGGGAGTGAGGCTAGAGGGCTTGTCTAGCCTTTCCCTCAGTGACTGTCTCTTATTTCACACAAACATTTTGCTTTTGTGGTTTATTCGGGATCTCATAATGAGTCCGTTGAAATCTGCCGGGTTACAAGGATAATAATTCCTTGCACTCCCACCGGCCTTCTGCTCCGCAGGGGCGATCTCTAGCTGTCTAAGGACCTTTAGAAGCGAGAACCCCAGCAGCTGCAGCCTATCCAAGTTAGCACACGTGCTAATGGCACGGATGCCTTGACGGTGCTCAGAAGACAGGGCACCACTGCTGTGGTTTCTTACCAAAAATGCACAATGTCGTTTAGCCACGCGAGGCCGGCAGGACAGCCCAGTCATGAGACAGACTGCGAAGTAACTGAGACATGCTCATGCAAAGATGGGGGCAAACTGGACTGCGCCAGTCAGTGGACACCGAAGAGACCCAGCAGCCAACCGCCACGAGGGATCTGGGGCCGAAAAAGAGCAAGAGGCAAGCGGAAGCAGGCCGGAGAGGGTCCGGAGCTAGAAGTTCTGCGTGTGCCACCTGCTCCTGTTCGTTTGGCAGTGGTACTGTGGTCATGGAAGTTGGTGATGCTGGGGTCGGCTGGGAAAAGGTGTATGTGAAGGCCCTGCACCCCCCTCCAAGCTTCTCTGAGTGTGCCGTTATCTCAAAGAGCTAAATCACGTGCTTACTGAGCACCTGCTTCCTGACCAGCACCAGAAAGGCAGGAGCTGAGGGATACACAGGCAGCTCCGACGGGGGTAAATCCTGCTTTCAAGCCCCGTAGCCACGTCTCTCGGATTTAACACGCATCCAAATTGCCGAGGATCTCGTTTGTGGACAGACTGAGCTGATGTGTCTGCTTTTCTGGCCAGCTGAGAGCTGGTGTGCGTGCTCCTGTCCTGAGGCTACGCTGAGTGGCAGTGGCAGGAAGCACAGCATGCCACTCACACAGGTGGCCACGGAAAAGCCAGCCAGTGAACTGTGCAGAGAGACCCAGGAGCACAGTGGCTGAGCCAGGGGCTTCGTGCCTGGGTTCGGGCGGAGTGGGATCCGCCAGGCTTTGTGGGCCGCTTGGTTTCCAAGAGCCTTGGCCTTTGCTCTGCAGCCTGCTTCTGGCTGGGCCGGGCCAGGCCAGGCCGAGCTAAGTAAAGAGGAGCAGGTGCAGGATTACTGATGATGCACTCAGAAATTCCCCCAGTGCCTGTGAGAGCCGGGCCTGGACCCGGGAAGCACACGCATTCCTTTTCAGACCTCAGTGCATCAGCCTGAGCCCAGCTTTCCCTGAACTGTCCCTCTGATCAGCCTCCAGGCAAGGGGTGTTGTGTGACACTGTTCCTCAGGGAGAAATGCATCGTGGAAATATCTTCCCACAGTGCCGGACTGTGCCAAGCACCCCCCAGCGACTGAAGCCACAGTCTGTAGCAATACCAATTTGTTCTGGTTCTCAGCTCTACTAAGCGCCCGTGACATGCTGAGCACTGCAGGCCTGCGCAGCAAGCCCTCTCCGGAGCATTTTAGTCCACCCAAGGGCAGTGTCTGTCCTATGCCCAAAGAGGCAACAATGCGGCCTCCAAGATCCAAGATGATAAGATCCTCTCACTCCACTGACTGTGTTTCGTGTGCTTTATTTATTTATTTGTTTGTTTTTGTCTTTTTGAGACAGGGTCTTGCTATGTAGTTCAGGCTGGCCTTGAGCATGTGTGTGTGTGTGTGTGTGTGTGTTTTAAATTTTGCTTTTGGCCTTTTGGAACCAGGGTCTCACTGTTGTGTTCAGGCTACCTTTGAACTCAGTAAGCCCAGATGGCCTCCAACTCACAGGGATCCTTCTGCCTCTGCCTCCCAAGGGCTAGGATGGTAGGTGTGCGCCACCACACCTGGTGCTCCATTTACTTCTGCCTTGTGGACAGGTTTGTCCCATGTACAAGGGACAGTTCAGGAAGATGCACATGTTTATAAACAAGTATCAGCTAGAGGTCTGCTTGGAAGGTTTGGAATCTGTAGTCATGCCAGCAAGGTCTCAAGAGCAGGCCCGGAGCCGGCCGAACCCCTGAGCAGCGTGTGCCACCTGGGGCGTGCCTGCTGCTTCCTCCCAGCAGGCTTTGCCTGCCCACATGTTCACAGCTGGGGCGCAGCTGAAGTTTCTGCCACAACCACACATCCCTGGGCCTCGGGGGGTCCACGGCTGCCGGGGCACAGAGAGCTTCCTTGGCCCAGCCCTGTGGTCAGGGTAGAACTGGCAGGGGCCTGGCAGGGGTCCACGCACAGGGCCTCCCGGGATCCACTGCTGTCCTTCACTTCATACCGCATGTGAATCTCCTGTGACAGCTCTGAGTACTTCCGTGGGTGACAAGGTCAGCCAGTGCCACGGCTTCAGAGGGTGAAGCAGGCCCTGGAGTTCTAGGGGTGGGAATCTTTCGATGCCCCATCTTTGGGTGCCCAGAAACTTCCAGGGTCCCCTTTCAGCCTAACGCACAGCTCTTTTTCTTCACTCTACTTGTTCCTCACTCAGAGAGTGACAGGCCCATTCCCCACAGAAAGCTCATCCCAGCTGCCCCAGCACGCGGTGCCGTCGCCCTTCCTCGGCTGCCGTGCCTTGCCGCGAGCCTTGCCTCGGGAAGCAGCGCCACGCAGAGGATGGAGGTGCGGGCCGTGGACTTGGCATCTGGGCTCAAGGCCCAGTCCTGCCACTTGGGAGTTGCGCATCCTTGCACAAATTATTTAATGTTTTTAGGCCTCAGGCTCATCTTCTGTAAAAGGGAGGTAATAAAAGAATTCCTATCTCATTGCTTTAGGAGGATTAATAAAGACAGTGCACACAAGCTATATGAACTACAGCAGGCGTGTAGTAGCGGCTCAATAAGTACTACTTATCAGTAGCTATTGATGTCAGCTGTTCAACCAATACTTAATTTTCTACTGTTTTATACAAAAGGAGTTAGGGATGCCCTGCAGACATGACTGCGGGAAGGGCCTCCTGAGGACCCTGCAGCAGCGTGTTGCTCCTGCGCTGCCTTTCCTAGGCATTGGCTCAAGGCTTCTCTCATGTCCCTGAGCCTCAGCAACCATCCGCCAGTAGATGACCAACAGAGCACTGTGCAGGGAGGAGGGGACAGCGCAGCCGCCTGCCTGGCTAGTGGGAGGCCCTGGGCTCACGTTCCAGTGCCAGGTAGGAAGCTGGACTGAGTCAGGAGGCTCATTTAGCATAGGGGGAGTGCATATGTATGAGTTTTAAAGATCTTGTTTGTAGGGTGAACAATAACAAATCACACAAGGGGCCAGGGAGATAGCTCCGAGGTACAAGTGCCGGCCTGGCAAGCGCAAGGTCGTGAGTTGGAACTCCGGTCCTGAAAAAAAAAAAAAATCACGCAAAACAGCCACACCATAAACCCAAGTCCACTCACTCCTGTGGCCAGTGGCCAAACCAGAAAAATAAATAATAATAACTTGAGGATAGGCTCGAAGGATCAGGGAACTCAAGTGTTACGTGAATTCCCAGCAAGACATACAGACTGCTGTGTTTACATCATTCAAAGTGATGGACGGGGGCTGGGTTCAATCCCTGGTACTGGCCCTGAAGCCCCAGGTGTGTCATGCCAGGCCTGAAACCAGGTGTGGTGGCACATACCTGCAATCCCAGTGCTGGGGAGGCTGAGAGGGGACTTCACTATGAGGCCAAACTGCATAGTGAGACCCTGTATGAAATAAATAATGGCCAACCAGATAGCACAGTGGATTAAAGCTCCTGCTTAGGCAGACTCGGGGACTGGGGTTCAATCCCTGGTGTGCCAGGTGCCGGCCCTGCCCCCAGGGTGTGCTGAGACTGGGATTGAATCTGGATGTGGTGGTGCACGCCTGTAATCCCAGTGCTTGGGAGGATGAATGCAAGAGGGTCCCTGAGTCTGAGCTGTGTAGTGAGACTCTAAACTCGGTGTCAAATACATTTTTTTAAAAAACATTTTTCAAAATGATGGATGGGGGATGGTCTATTTTTCTTGATTTTTTGCTTGTTTCTTTTTTCTTTTTCTTTCTTTCTTTCTTTTTTTTTTTTTTTTTTTTTTTTTTTTTTTTTTTTTTTTTTTTTTTTTTTTTTTTTTTTTTTTTTTTTTTTTTTTTTTTTTTTGTATGCTTATGATTATGCCACTGAGCTATCTCCTCCTGGTGCCTGGGGTAATTTATTTTTAAAAATGTAAACCAGTTTGCCTCTATTTATTTATTTATTTATTTATTTATTTATTTATTTATTGTCTTTTTGAGACAGGGTCTCTCTATGCAGTTGAGGCTGACCTTGAGCTCACTTTTGTAGCCCAGGCTGGTCTCAAACTTGCACCAATCCTCTTGCCTCAGCCTCCCGAGTGCTGGTATTCCAAGTGTATGCTACCACACCCAGCCCTTGCTTCCAATTTTTTAATCTGACGAGGTGAGCATCTTAAGTGAAATAAACGTCTTCATAAGGTTAAGAAAGTTCATTTTTGTGTTTTATTTTGGCCTGCATTTGTAAAAACAGAAGACAAACTAGGATGTGTGGCTTTGCCAAGATTTTTGGACTTGTCCAGGAAGGAAAATATCCTGATGTCTCCTAAGCAAAATCTCAAAATCCCCCACAAAGATCAATGGTGCCAACTTGAAGCTTCCTTCGAGGGTGCAGGCAGCTGGTTCAAATGCCCTCAGTGAATGCAAAGGAGCAAGAGGCCGTGGCTGGCTGTCACGGCAGCGGTGGGGGGGGCACAGGGGAGCGGCAGGGTGACTCCCAGCTCTGCTGCTTCCTGAGCTGGGAAGTTGCTTCATCTCTGAGCATCAGCTCCCTTATTTGTGAAACAAAGTCAACAATCCTTGTCTCCCTGAGTACTCTGGAGAATTAAATGAGATCACACCATTGTCCGGAGCATAGCATGGGGTCTGACACGTGGCCTGGCTGGCAGCCATTGTTAATTTTCTTATTTAGGACGTGAATATTAGTCTCTAGTTTTTGCCACTGAATTATTTTTAAAATAACTATTTAAATAAATAGTTTTCTTTTATTTATTTATTTTTGTCTTTTTGAGACAGGTCTCACTATGCAGTTCAGGCTGACCTTGAGCTCACTTTTGCAGCCCAGGCTGGTCTTGAACTCACAGTGATCCTCCTGCCTCAGCTTCCCAAGTGCTGGGATTACAGGCATGAGCCAGCATGCCCAGCTCAATAGTTTTATTTTAAAATAAAAATTTTATACTTTTCCAACTATCCCCCACTGGGAATTTTCCCAGAAGAACTGAAAACATCATACCATAGTGCTATCTGTGCACCTATGTTTATAGCAGCTCAATTTGTAATAGCCAAATCTTGGAAACAACCAAAATGCCCATCATTTGAAGAATGGTTGAAGAAAATGGGGTATTTTATACAATGGAATATTACTCAGCTATAAAGAATAATAAGCTGGAAGACTTCATATATAAATGGAAGTATACTGAACATATACTCATTAGTGAAATAAACCAGACCTACATGTGCAAATATCGTATAGTCTCCCTAATGTAAGAACTCCATATTTTTTTCTTTCCTTACCAATATCAATTGGAAGGTGTGTCATGCCCACACCCTGTGCTCTGTATAACTATTGTGAGGACAATATGCAGTGTGTCAACTGTTAAAAAAAAAAAAAAGTAATGTTTATTGAAAGTGTTAATGTTTAATTGTTTGATCAATCTTATATACCTATATTTATTAATCTGAACTGGTCTGATGATGAAAATATGTAATATAACCATTGTTAAATTTAAAATAAATAAATATTTTGAAATTTTAAAAAATGTATACTTTATTTTCTTATACATTTATTTTGAAAAATTCTGACCATGTCTTGACTGAACTTCAGGAAAACAAGTGTATTTATCCCGAAGACCATGGATGAGGGTTGTCCTTCAAGTCCAGCCACCATAGCGGCAACTGGAAATCTGGGGAAACTGAGGCACATGGTGCTGAGAAATTGAGACGTGGGTTGGTTGGGACAGTAGGGGGCAGTCTGACTTTATTCTCTTTTCACATGGGTTTATTAACTTATGGTCTTGGTGCCCCAGCAAATTGTAAGCCCCTGGGTCTCCATCGGTCTGCCAACATGGAGAGACCACGAAGAGGATTAAATGAGATAATACCCACGAGCCTGGGAGCCACTGTGCCCTCTGCATTGGCGTAGGGCACAGTGGTGTGGCTCACTCTGGGCACGCAACGCGCAAGCGCCTGCTGCCTGCTGCCGGAGCGGCTCTCTGCTCTCGTTCGCCGCCATTGTTCCAGAGTTGATTCATTCTGCAAGCGCCAGGGAGAGCTGCTGAACACTGCCTGCTTGGAGCCTTAAACGCAGTGCAAGCAGCCAGGCTGCAGCCACGGCTGGTGGGAAAGCACAGCTCAGAGGGCCGGGCGCACAGGGCCATGGCTGCAGAGAGGCTGGCCACCCCACGCTGGGCCGAGCGCCTCGTGTCGGCCTCTCCTCAGTCTAGCAGAGAATGGCTTTCTGGACTACAGAGGCTCGTCACCACTGCGGAGCTCAGCCTCTAACTCAGAAATCGGATCTGAAGTTTTGGAAGCTCTCCCCGCTTGCTCGTCGAGGACCCCATGGGCAAGATTCAACGTCCCCTGCATAGTTCCCTGGCTCCCCCGCCCCTCTCCTTCGGACCATGAGGAGTGTCCAGGGCAAGCTGCCTAAGAGTTAGGATCTTTACCTTCATTTCTTCATCCACTTTCCCCTCGCTGCTAGGAAGTGCAGTTGCCTCTGTCTGCAGGCAGCCGGTTCCAGGACCCCTCTGCCCATGAGAACTCACGCACAGATATCAAAATTCAGAGAACCCCGGGATCCTCAAGCCCCTTCACCAGATGGCCGATTCCATAAGGCATCCATGCATCCTCCTGTGTGCTTTAAAACACCTCTGAATTAGCCCTTACATACTTAGCAGGATGTGGGTGCCATGTAAATACTTGTTCTTCCATCTTGATTAGGGAGTAATGACAAGAAAGTCCAGATATGTGCCATCCACGGGCAATTTTATTATTTTTTTAAATGTATTTGATACAGGGTTGGTCTCAGTACGCAGCTCAGACTTGCAGTGATCCTCCTGTCTTCAGCCTCTCCAGGGCTGGGATTACAGGAGTGTGTCACCATGCCCAGTGTCGGCGGCCTGCTCAGTACACCCAGGGGCCTGGCCTGCACCACATGTGCTGGGGATCAAACCCCTGTCCCTACACCTGCCCAAGAAGGTGCTGTCTGGCCTGCCCAAAGCTGAGATCTTTGTTGACAATCACGGAGCTACAAAGGAGACTGTCTCAGTTACTCTCCTCTCATTGCTGGGACAAACACCCAACAACCAAAGGGAAGGAAGGAAAGATTTATTTAGCTCCCAGTCACTGGAGGTTTCAGTCCATACTCGGAGGGCTCCAAGGCTGAGTGGAGCAGGGCAGAGGGCATCAGTCCATGGCGGCAGGACAGCAACAGCAAGGCAACACAAGCAAGCAGCCAACCAAGGCAACAGAGGGAGTTTTTCTGTCTCTCTCGCGTTACGTGTGGACTGCCTCAGGCTATCCACCTCAGGCCACACCTGTAATTCCCAGAAGTACTCAGACCCATGATCCCAGCGGATCATGAGTCAGTCTCAAACTCTAAAAGTGCCCACCCCATGACTGCATAAGGCTTTGGGGGCACAACTGGACATGAACCATAACAGTCTAACATGTGCGCCCTCATTCTCTGCCCGACTTGCCCTGGGGGAGGAGGGCAGGTGCCCTGCGCTTGGGGAGCTGCCAGCTAAATGAGGCCAGAGGGAAGAGGCGGGGAGTAAGGAGGCTGCGCTTCTAGTCATGCCTCAGGCCAGGCTGAGCTGATAATGCAAAGTTCCAGAACCCAGAGACTTGAGCTCCCTTTCATCTGGAAACTGCCTCGGCATCTTCCTTGATCTTTGAAGCTGCTGCCAGCCTGACCTGCTTGGCCTTCGACCCAGGTCTGCTGCTATGGAGCCTGCAATGCCCACAGGCAACGTGGGCTCTCCAGGTAGGTCAGAGCCTGGCGGCTAGCTGGGCAGGACCAGCGGGCTGTGGGAGGGAGACTCCAGCTCCTGCCAAGGTGGGCGGAGCCTCAGCCCAAACCCCTCCCCCGCCAGCTCTGTTCCCATCCCTCGCTGTCTCCTTCCACCTGGGGAGGGGGGGGCTCTTGGTGCCCTCAGGGCCATCTGCCCTGCCCTCCCCCTACACTCTCATGCAGAAGTCTAGCTGGCTGCTCTTCTCTTTAGCCCATCCACCCTGGCAGCTGCCCTCGCGGCCGGGTAGAAGCAGAAGCTATCAGGAGGGACCCATGTTCCCTAGGGCTTGAGAAAGGCCCCTCCACTCAGTCCTGGTCTCTGGGTACAGAGGGATGTCCAGTCTCGGGCTGTGTGGGCAGGCATCCGGCCTCGGCCTCAGGATGAGTGACAGACGGGGACCAGGGATTCTCCCAGCACAGGCGGGAAGCCTGGGCCTCAGGGGTGGGCAGGCGAGGGCCAGCCTCACCCTCGCAGTCCGCGTCCTGCACTAGCGCCCTGTCCGCCATCCTCGTCTGTGCCTCAGCTTGCCCCCCACTTCATGTTAAGACAGCCGGGTCCCGGGAACCTGGCCCCAACGCCTGCTCTCGGGGGAGTCTGGTGAGCGGCCCAGGGCGCTGAGACGACCAGAGTGTCCTCGGCTTTTCATCTGCAAAGGGCAAGCAGGGTTGGGACAGTGGTTCCCACCCTGCGATTCTGCCAAGATGCCTGGAGGGAGCATGTGGGGTGGGCTGGAGCTGGGGCTGGGTCCCCTGCGGCAGCCGCGGCAGCCGCGGCAGCCCCCAGCTTCCTGCTTATTCCCTTGATCTGGGGGTCTGGTCTGGCACTGCTTTCATCCCACCCGTCCGTCCGTCCGTCCGTCCGCTAGCCTCGGTGGTGCCTTTCTTTGAGGGGATTTGCCTCCTAATAGCCCCGGCTCGGCTCGCTCCTTCTCCTCCCCATCCCCTCTCTCCTTCCCTAGGTGCCTTTGCCGAGGTGCCACCTTGGGGACCCCCCACATCTGCGTCAGGCCTCCTTGCCGCACCGCCTCCCCCAGCCCCGCTTCGGGGCGGCTCACCGCCGAGCTTCTGGCCTGGTCGCTTGCTCACTGCCGTCTCCCTCACTGACTGCAAGCTTGAGAGGGCAGGGATCAGGCCTGGACTACACGCTGGGGAGTCTTCTGGAGTCCCTGGCCCACAGTAGAGGCTCATAAATACTTGTGGAGCTGGAACCCGGCTTGCGGGGAGGGAGAACCACGACGCCCAGGCTCTCCCAGGTCTCTTCCAGTTCCACACTCTTTAAAGAGTGTAATTCTACTACATCTTTAAAAATTTCAAAGCAGTCGCCTCACTACAAAAATATTTCTGCCCTTCTCCATTAAAACCTTGCCTGGTCTTCGCTGGACTTCCGGGCTGCTCAGAAGTGAGTGATGGCGGAACACAAGAAGCAAATGAGGGACTCCCAAGAAAGGCAGGTGGGAGGGAGGGAGCTGTGCCCGCTCTGCCTCCTCCTCCGAGTCTCAGGACTTTTGCGGCCCCCCGACACACGTCTCACGTCCATCGAGCAGGAGCGGGCAGCTGCTCAGGCCTCGGGACCACGGCGTTCAGGCCAGCTGTTTCTTTGCTTTCGGATCGGCGCCTGACCCTGCGTCGTCCCCAGCCTGTTCCAAGCAGCCTGGAAGACTTCCAGGCATGTCTTTTACAGGCCAGATGCGTGTCCACTGGCTGTAAATTCCTGCCTGGAGAACAGGTGGGTGCTAAGTACTCTAGCAGGAGCTGAGCTGACTGGAAGCTAAGGAGACGGTTCTATCAAGCTGTCAAGAACAGAAGGAATGCTCTTTGCTTTTTCCCCGAGATTGTTTGTGTAGAGAGTGAGGCAGATTCTGGAGTGTCCTGGAAATTCCCACGCTCCACCCCACTCATCTGCGACCTCTCCGAGTTGACAGCCCATGTGCGTAAGCATCTGGTATCCGCATGTGCTCGGCGCTCTGCCTCCTCTCTGGGGAGCAGCCATCCATCTTCCTTTGAGGAGTTCCACCTGCCCAGCTCCACACGCTCCCAGTGGGCTGCTGGCCGTGGGTCCTTTCTGCTCGCCTCTCTCCAAGGGTGGGCGCTGGACCCTCCCGCCTGGGGAATCAGAACTGGGGTTGGAGCTTCCATGGGAAGCTTGGAATCATCCAGAGCCGATGGCTTATGGGCTGCAGCCTCCAGGATCTCCAGAGCCAGCCTGCTCTCTGGCGCCCCCAGGCCTGGCTGGTGAGGGTCTCCTTCAGTGCCCTGTGTCTCTCCGGCTTCCCCACTGTGGCGTCAGCTTCTGTAACCTGCAGCCAGAGTGGAGTGGAAGACCATCTCGCTTACCTCCCCCGCTCGCTCTTTCCCTTTCTCAAGCTCTACCTGCAAGTCCATTGGCATTTGCACACCTTGAAATCCAACATGGCTCTGCTCTCAGAAAAGGCCCCCACACTGGCTTTGCTTTCTCAGGGGTCAGCGTACCTCTAGCCAGTGTCTAAGTGTTAGCTGAGGGCCTTGGCTCTTGGTTCCAGAATCAGAAACAGCTGTGGAGCGGTGGAAGAGGCACTTCAGGGGACCCCAGGGGCCTTCCTCCAGGCACCCTGAGTGAGCCCGCACTGCTGCTCCCCGCCTTCATCACATCCGGCCTGAGTGGGCAATTGCCTTGTCCCAGGGCAGGTATGCTCAGTAGCTATTTATGCCTGCCTTAACTTTTATTCGAGAAGACCATGACTCGATGCCACTGAATACCTAGGAAGTATCAGACCCCGAGGCAGGTGTCTGAGGTACAAGTTCGCTCCGCAGTGGGTTTCGCAGTCTTCTTGTCTCTCTTTTGGGCCAGGCATGACGTTTCTACGCACATGCGCCACCACCAGGACACACCCTGGAGTGTTCCACAGCCTGGCTGGGCATACAGTTCCTCTGCTGCCCTGTCCTCTGTGTGAGGGACAGCTGTGTGGGAGCTGAGGCAGTCACTGCCCGACTGCAAAGAAGGGAGAGCCGCCTCTGGCAGGCCTGGGCTCTGGGCTCTTGTTTAAGTTAGGGTCCTTTGGCTGCAAGTAGTAAGGACTAATAAATCTGTACCCGAAAACAAGTAGAAAGATCTGAGGAAAAATCAGACTAGAAATATAAACAGAACCATAAGAATCAAAAAGGCCAGGGCTCCAGGAAGCAGCCCTGGGCACACCCTGGCCCGTGCTTCTTTGGAAGCTGCAGTGGGGTGGTTCAGGGGTAACTGTGTGCCTGAATGGGGGTCAGATCCCGGGAAAGAGTCTGATGGGTACGGCGCAGGTCCTGTGCTTTCTGCTAAGTTCTGCAGTTGGTCATCCGTCAGGTAATCTGGAAAATGGAAGGACGGTGCCCCAAAGGAAAAGGTTGCTATGCAGAGCACACCATCCACTAATGGTCACCAGCTGGAGGGTGACAAAATCCTGCCCACTGGGAAACTCATGGACTGATCTGAGAGCTGTACCCAGCGAAAACCACCAAGTGCTGCAGGGCTGGGTGTCCTCAGTAGCTACAGGGGCTTCAGCAGAGGTCCCAAGACCTAGCTTCTCCGCCTCTGCTCCCAGCTTGGGTTCTAACCTGCAGGCAGCCCAGAGGCTTCCGAGACAGCGCTGGACAAAAGGTCGGGTTGGGTCTGCAGGCTCTGTTTTGGGCGGGAATTTTCCATACAAAAAAGGGTGAGGCAAAGGGCCACATGGAAGCCACTGGGCAGGGTCACCCTGTCTGAAAGGTTAGTGAGGATGCTCCATAAATATTTATCCAACTGCCCTGACCCCGCCCGGTTGCTGGGAGGCACAGTCGTGGCTCCCCTATACTCTCAACACCCAGTGTAGGGGCCAAAAAGAAATGCCATTCTTAAGTCCTTGGGTCCCAGGCTGGAAGAGGAAAAACACGTGTTGGGGTGGCCTGCGCCCCACACTCAGAGGACAGTCCCAGATTGCGCTCTGAGGCAGTGTGCAGCTCTGGTTCTGCAGGGTTTCCTCACTTGGCTCTGAGGCTTCCCCAGTGGCTTGCTCTGGGCTCTTAGGGTAGCCACTGCCAAAGCCCCCACCCCGCTTGGCTCCCTCCGGTCCTGCTTGCATGGGGAGCACCCCCCCCCTCCCACACTGGGCCGTCTCCAGCTGCTCGCAGCTCATTAGCACAGGCATGGCAGGAGCCAGACTGGCCCAGCTCCCTGCGACTCTGAGCCCACAGCTTGGCTCGGGCTGCCCTCCCTGCCCCACCTGGCCCTGTGCTTCCCACCCAGCCTAGAACACTGGACCTGCGGTGTGCAGCCTCCCCTCTCCTCTGTGCAGCCACACGGTGCCTCCATGGACCCAGCGAAACCTTCGCAGCCCCACGGAGCCAGGCAGACCGAGGGGTGAGCTGGAGTGGTCGTGAACCGGTGCAGCAGCACGGGGCCTCCTCAGCCATCTAGCCTTTCCCTTGTGCCTGGGAAAACATTAAAATCATCCCAAACTGCTGAGAACGTAACTGCTCTTAAACGACAGCTGGTTTCCCTTTACCTCTACCGAGAGGAAATGCCAAGGGAGCCTTTGTGCCCACGTTCTGGGTGTGCAGTCTCCGACCGCCCTGCTCCTGACACGGCCTTACCTCCCGACCCTGCGCGGGGCAGAGATCTTTCCTGCTGCCGCTTTATTCACTGTCCATTCATTCACATGGTCCTTGCAAGGATGAAGAGTACCACTTCCTCACTCGAGAGACGAAGAGCCAGCGAAAACGCCATGACGGACGCGCAGGAAGAGCCAGTAGAACTGTCCCTTAGCCTCGTTTGCATCCAGCTGAGGCATTTCAAGGCCTTCCCTCCTCGAAACAACCAACAAACCAACCCTTCCTTTCTTCTGGGCCTCATAAATTGACCATCCCGGTGCTTTCCCCTGAATTATCCCAGCCCTTACCTGCTTGGGCTTCAAGCGACACTGAAATACCTTCTGGGGTGTGGGATCCCTGGAGTCGGCCACAGCCGGTGCGAACAAGCAACACAGAAGGGAGGAGGTGGAAACGGGAAAGCACTTTGCGGGAAGCAGGCGGAGCAGGTGTTCGTCTTCCTGCAGCCACGTGGGCGGAGTCCTGCTAGAAGGTGCCCCGCCCACTGCGTGTCGTGAAACCCAAGTTCGCAAAGCTCCCGGCTGGTCCATGCGGCCGGTGCCATTTGGCGTGGGCACAGGGGTACTAGGATGGAACTCTGTCCATCTGGAGCAGTGCCGGGCAGCATGGAGGGCATGAGGGAGGAGCTGTAGGTGCAGTAGGCTCTGAGCTCCCTCTCTAGGCCGGGGTGGGGGATGCACTCAGGCCCTCAGGCATGCTGGGCAAGCCCCCATCCTAGGGCGCGCTCCCAGCCCTGGAGCTTCTCTGCTAGAGCAATCAACGCGGCAGACAAACACAGAATGAGCTGAATCTTTCTTACCCACCCAGTCGGCCTTCAAACCCTGAAGGACCATCGGATCTGCCGCACCAAGGTTTCCCTTGTCATCTTTCAGCGTCCTCCTGGGATGCAAGAATCGTCACTCAAGGTCACTTTCCCTAGAGACGCTTCAGGGTTGGAATGTGCATGTGAAACTTGGCAGCAGAATTAAGGGCAAAACTTTCACCATGCCCCAGAGACCCTGGGGTACGCTGTCAGCGTCCCTGCTCTTAGAACCGAGTGCTGCCCAAGATGAGGTCTTTAGGGAGGTGACATTCTTGGTTCAGTTTTAGCCATTACTCACTGCTTTCTTCCCATACAACAGCCTCTGTACCTTGATTTCTGTCCCCACAATTCAGGTCATTCGCATGAACTGCCATCAAAGCAAGTATTCTCAACTTATCTAGGTCAATTGACAAATCACATCTATCTTCTGGCTTTATCCGTTCTTTCTCCAGTTCTATATCCTATGAAAATTTGATCCAAGGGATCGATCTGATTCCTAACTGTGGGGAGTCCGGTGGAGGTCACAGTCTCCCAGTGGAGGTCACAGCCTCCCAGCAGAGGTCACAGCCTCCCAGTGGAGGTCACGGCCCCGTCTCACACCCGAGTGTGGCTCTCAGGGAACTCCATCCACCTATCAACCTGGGAACGGGAGTTCCAGACAGCTGCCCCTATGCCGAGTGCACCACCCTGGGCTCCAGACTTCCCAGCCCGTATACACAGAGCATTATTTAAATTTCATTTTAGAGCCATTAAAATACAGCAACATGTTCTGATCAGCCGCTTCGCTGTAAAAGGCAGTGGGGGAGGGGAGGGACGGAAGCGGCTCGCTTTCGTGAACCTGAGCCTGGTGGTCGCTGCCTGTGCTTCCTCCTCACCGCCCGTTCCACCTTCTCCTGGATGAGACTCCTGGCCCAGCCCAGAGAGCATCCCCGCCAGAGGTGCCCTGATGCGTCATCCCAATGCTCAGCCAGGACTGGATACTGGTTTTGGGTTGGCATTGTACCCTGCAGAAAGCTATCGAGGCCAGGCAGTACCCTCTGCCACCTTCTCGACGACACTGGTGCCTGCCAGGGGGCACACTACAGGGGCTGGCTGTCTGCTTGGTGCCGAGCACATGAGGCTGCCCTGCCCATGGAGTAGAGCTGGGAGGGTAGCTGCAGGTCTGGGCCTTGGAGAGGTCCACTGTGACATCCAGGTGTGACACACCCTGAGCAGTGAGCTCATGGGATCCCACCGGGACCTGAGGCCAAGCAAGAGTCAGACTGGGGCATAGGAGCCTGCTGAGCCCCAGAGGAACCCAGGGGTGAAGCACGTAGAGAATTCAGACAGGGCTTAGAACGGGCGGCATACAGGGAAAGTCAGGGAGGGGGCCTCAGTGGGGTATCCATAGGTCATGGCATCAGGCGCTGGGGCCATGCCAACCTGCTGTATTGGCAGCTGTTTCTCTGAGAGGAAAGACAAGTGGGCAACAGGCTGGTTAGGTCAGGGCAGGGCCCGCCCCAGGCGTGACCAGCCGATTTGCTTTGTGCCCGCTGTTTATCTGCAGTGGCTTCCAGTGTGTCAATGGAGGTC
>PVJA010043538.1:0-16667 GCA_004027025.1 Myocastor coypus | reverse complement strand
TCCCCCTTTTTTTCTTTGAAAGTTGACATATTACATATTGTCCTCACAATCATTCTATAGAGTGCAGTGTGTGGGCATGACCCACCTCCCTATTAATGTTGCATAGAAAAAAGAAAGAAAGAAAGAAAAAAAAACAGGAAAGAATATACTTCCGTTTGGACTAAGAGGAAGCAGATACATATACAATCAAAGGTTTTGCGATTGCAGTGTGCCACCAGTGAAGCTTGTACATCACATTTTTAAATAACATTAACCATTGTCTGTCCCAAATAGTTCATTAGTACTCAATTTTCACAAATAAAATTTTGTACACATACTAGATGACTAGAATCCAGGAAGTGTTTTAAAGTTCTATATTTCCTGTGATCTGCAAACCCACTTACTGAAAAAAAAATTCCAACCTGATCCATAGTGATTCTATATTTATTCTTAAAACATTCCTTACCTTAGACTTCGTCCTCAAATTTTTGTTTTTTCCTCTAGTTCTGAATTTAAGGGCAGAATGTACTTAAAGCTAGTAAGCTGGTAGTCTTATATCCTGTAAAGGGTGGAGAGAAAGTACTTGGATTTGATGACCAGGAGATTGTCTTTTTGGTTTTGGTGTGTTTCTAGTGCAGAGAGTTGATTTAATTATGCTTCTCAATTGGTAGATTATATCAACATTATGACCAGAAAAAATAGTAACTGAGGTAATGGTTCTTACTTTGGTGAATATGTTAGGCTGTCTTAGGGAACTGGTTAGTTATATTAGGCTTTCTTAGGGAACTGGGTAAACTAACATGCTTATATTTAGTCCCTCTATCCCAACAGAATCCTATCAAATCAAAATTTCAGGTTGTGTAATACAGGCATGAAAAAGTTCCAGGAGATTTTTACCATAAACATTGCTTCAGAAATAATTCTTTGAGTGGTGGTTCTCAGTGTATAGAGGTAGTGAAAACAATTGTTTTATCAATAAGTTGTTGATCAAAGGTCAAAGGAAAAGAAAGGCTAAAGTTTGAAGTTTTTAAGAAATCAAGAAGATGAAAGTGTCTGAAAGGTGAAAATCCTAGTAGAGAATGGGAGTGATAAAAGGTATAATTAATGCTTGGAGGACTTAATTGATGGAACAGAGAACTGAAGAAGCAAAGCAGGGCAGAGTGTAACTATAGGGCCCCAAACAAAAGAAAAGAATAAGGGAAAAGTATCTAAAGGTTGAGGTTGAGAAAGGTGAAGCTAAGTAGAATGAATTCTTTCAAGTCTAATAAGTGCTAGCAAAAAGTGAGTCATTTCAGCTATTGTACTTCACTGAAATAGCTACATATCTGAGTTTTTTTTTTTTTTAGATCCTTTCCTATTTAGAAAGCTTTGTATTTAAAACTTAAGGGTAGATATACTGTGTTTTAGTGCTGTTCAGTGTATTTTAGCCCTTGATACCTGGCTACCATATTGTAAGTTTTTCTATGTTTTTATTTAATTAGTCAACTAGTATTTGTGTGCCTGTCAATTGCCCAGGAATATTATAAGCAGTGAGAGTATAACACAGAATAGAGCAATTGTACTTTGAAATTTCTGCCATCAAGTAACTTACCTCATATTTGATGGGGACAGAAAAAAGTAAATATAAGATACATATAATCATTTATATACATTCATGTACCACATAATGTTTTGTGCTATGAGGGGCCAAACACATGACAGTGGTCCTATTAGATTTATTTTTTCTTTCTTTCTCTTTCTTTCTTTCTTTCTTTCCTTCCTTCCCTCCTTCCTCCCTTCCTCCCTCCCTTTCTTCCTTCCTTCCTTCCTTCTTTTTTGTTTTTTAGGGAAGGAACTACAGGTTGTGCAGTGTCTTGCTACTAGATTGGATTGGTAGTGATCCACCTGTTTACAGCCTCCCAAGAGCTGGAATTGCAGGTTTGGGCCACTGTACTCAGTCTTAATTGCCCTTTCAGTATCCTGGGAGTTGGACCTGCACAGCTGGCCCAGGGATCCGAACTTCTGGCCCCTGCACCTGCTTATGGTTGCTTTAATCTGCACTAATTGAAATACTTGTGGTGGTGCTTGCGTAAACATTCCTACTTCATTGCCAGTTGTGCGAAAGTGCAAAACATACAATAATACACATTATCTACAACTTGCTAATAATATATAATGTTAGATGTTTATTGTATTTACCACAATATACTTTTAATCGTTATTTTATTTTTTAAATCATTATTTTAGAGTAAAGTACTTCAACTTAGAAAAAAATTACTGTAAAATAGTATGCTGGATTATTCTAGCAGCAAAATCATACATCTTGTCTTTCTTGTATTATTGAGTGTATCAAGAGGGCATGTTGAATGACTGAACTATATCATATAACTTTCTGTTAGTATGCTATGTTATGCATGCCTACTGACAAAAGTGACTAAAGATGCATTTCTCAAAATATAATTCACTGTTAGAGGAAGCTTAACTACACACATACACACAAACACACAGTCATACGTATTGTACAAATATAGTAGGACACATAGTCTTGCATATTTCTGGAGAAATACAAAGGAGGGAATGTGATTAGAGGAGGCCCTATAGGTATGAATATGTAGTTGAATGGAGGATGTTTGACAGTGGAGTACAGGGAAGACCTCACTATCAATATAGAACTATAGGACATGTGATCCTTTATTTAGAAGAAGAGTTTCTAGTTATGCAGAACAGCAAGTGCAACGTTAATGATGTAGGACCTTTTTGATACTATTTGCTTGAAGAGGCATGGGGTGAATAATAAAACATGAGGTCAGGTAAGCAAGAAGGAATATAGGAAAGTGGGAAAATCCCATAGAGCTGTTGTGTTTATTTTGGGAAGACACTGAAAGGAGAAAAACTTTATAGAGAGGAGGCAGTTTTATTTTATTTATTTATTTATTTATTTATTTATTTATTTATTTATTTATTTTTGCGGAAGCAGGGATTGAACTCAGGTCCTTGCATTTGCCAGGCAAGCACTTATTCTACTAAGCTATCTCGCCAACCCCAAGGAGGTAGTTTTAGTTGACTTTCATTTTACACAGATCTAACTATGTGCTGTGAAGAGTGTAGATTGCAAGTACAGAAGAGAGAGCAGTTAGAACAGAGGGAATGGAGGATTGCATGGAGGTAGACTAATGCTGGTGGTGAGGGTTAGTGATCAGATTTCCTGGTGATTTGGAAGTGGAGTATAACAGAAGAAAGTTCAGGATGATGTCACTGATTTTCAGTTAAGCAACCAAGGGAATGAAGTAGTTATTTAACAAAATTAATGTTTTCCCCCCATTTTCGGGTGCTTATATGTGGTGATCTGAACAACTAGTTGAAGACTAACATGCAATGTAACAACCATTGTAGTATTCCTGTTATTTTGTTTAGCAAAATTCTGTATCTTTCTGATTTTTAAAAATATTTTCTATTCTCTTTAGAAAAGTAGGGCCCGGCAGGATGGCTCAGTGGTCTAAAGCACCTGCTTAGGAAAGCTTAGGAGGCTGCAGGGACTGCGATTCGATCCCCGGCACCACATGCTGCGCCAGCCCTGCCCTCAGGGCAGGCTGCCGGCCATAAAAATAAATAAATAAACAAAAGTTCTGAAACAAAATAAAATAAAAAATTCTTAAAAAAAAAAAAGAAAAGTAAAATACTCTCTGGCCAAATAATAAAAATAAAACAATTAAGTACAAGTTATGTTGAGATTGAGATGATTATTTCATGTCCAGATATAGCCTTCAGAGGAAATAAATATTTGTAAGGGAAGGAAGAGGTAATTTCTTTGAAAAATGGGTAACATTTATTTTATGGCAGCTTTAGACTAATGAAAGATTAGAAAGTACAATTCTGATATACTTTCCCCCTTCTCACACACAAACAACTTCAAGCCCTATCAGGATACTCTGTGTCATAGGGGTACAAGTGTTACACTCTGTTTACATGTACGGACACATCATTATCAGTTTATTGTTTACATTAGGGTTTATTCTTGGTGTGAACATTTTGGGTTTCAAAAATGTATCACGATTTATATCCATTATTATAGTACCATACAAAATAGTTCACTGTCTTAAAAATTCTCTGTTCTCTGTATCTGTTCCTCTCTTCCTTCCCCCATGCTCTAGAAATCATTGATCCCTCCCTCCACTTTCTACACTTTACCTTGTTTAAAATGCCATATAGGTATGTTTTATTCTTTACATATTTTGTTGCATTGAATTTCTAATTTTATTTGGAATCTGAGTTTGGTTTTAGGGTAGTGCTGGCTTCATAGGTTTTATACATTTTGTGTGATAAGTGGATTCATTCAACCTATAAACTTCCTTCTGCATATTACTTTGCTGCATTCCAAACATTTTGATAACTTATTTTTTCATTTAGTTTAAATTATTTAAAATTATTCTTGAGATTTCATCTTTGACCTACATATTATTTAAAGTATCTTGCTTAATCTCCACATACTTGAGAGAATTCTGGCTACCTTCTGATGATTGATTCTATTTCAATCCATCATGATCTGGGAGCAGAAAGTGCCTGACCTGTATTCATTAAATATGTTAAGATGATGCATCTTATGTCCCAGAATGTGATCTGTCTTGGTAAATGCTCCTTCTGTGCTTCAGGGGGAATATATAATCTGTTGTGGCATAAATCATCTCAAATATCAATAATATCCAATTGGTCTTGAAGATGCTTTTGAGCTTAGTTGTGCCTTCACTGATTTGCTTTCTGCTGGGTCTCCCCATCTCTGCTAGAGAAATGCGAACATTTCCAGTTAGTGTAATGGATTCACCTGTTTGTCCTTGCACTTACATCTTTTTATGCCTCATCTATTTGGCACTGCTGTTAGATGCATACACATTAAAGATTATTATATCCTTTACCATGACGCACTTCTTTTTTTAAATCTGAGGTAATTTTCATTGTTCTGAAGGCTCTAAATGAAATGAATTACCTAATCTTGCTTTTATTACTCTCAACATGGTATATCTTCCCCAAATCTTTAATTTTATTAGTACATGTTTTTATAGTTAAAATGGATTTCTAAGCAACATACAATTGGATTTTGTTTTTCAATCATTTCTGATAATCTTTAAATTGCTGCATAGGCAGTTGATATTTAAAGCAATCATTTACTTACTTGAATATGTATTGTATCTGCTATTGTTTTTTATGTGTTCACTTATTCTTTGTTCTCAGTTTTGGCTTTCACACTTTTTCTGTCTTTTGTGGCTTGACTTGAGCATTTTCTATGTACACTAGTTTGGATCTGTCCCAAAATGCCCATGTGGTAAAGGATTTGTCCCTAGCATGGTGCACTTGAGTGATGGTGGACCTTTAACAGATGTGGTTGAGTGGGAGTTTGGATCATTAGGAACGTGCTCTTGATGAAGATAATAGGACTTTGTCCCTTTCATCTACCTTCATTGCCAAGTCATGAGATGTGGAGCTTTGCTCTCCTATGTGCTTCCATCATGATGTCCTGCCTTGCAGAGGCCAAAAGCAATGGGGCCAGCCAATCATAGACTAAAATCTCCAAAACTGTAAGCCAAGAGAAATGTTTCCTTTCTACTATGAAAATATCAAATATTTGTTATAATGAATAAAGAAAACCATGACATGACTGTATTTTCTATCCATTTTTGGTATATCAGTTATGTTTTTAAAAATTAAAATAATTGGCTTACAATACATCTTTAAATTCTTAAAGAAATTGTATTTATTTATATATTTATATATTTATTTATTGATTGATTTGATATAGAGTCTCACTATGCTGCTTGGATTTGTAGTGATTCTCTTGTCTCAGTCTCCCAAGTGTTGGGATTAGAGCCAGGAGCCAGCATGCACAGTTTTGGTGGCTGGAATTGGGGAATGGCATGTGGTAATGGGGATTAAACCTAGGGACTTGTGCTTGCCAGGCAGGCGCTTAGACCACTGAGCTATTTCCCTAGCCTGTGCAGTGCACATTTTGGCAACGTGAAGTCCATTTTCATGTAACAGTATGCATTCTATAGTCTGTGCAAGTACCTTGTAATAATTTATTCCTAGTTTCTGTCTTTCATTATATAACATCGTTATAATTCACACACACATATTTATTCAGTATGACATTATGGCATTATGGATATATCTACTAATTGGATGGGATCCTTGATATTCATTACTATGCAAAGGAATCAGCAAAATGTCTTGCTAAAATGCAGATTCTCAATCAGGACATTCAGTGAGGGCCCTGAGATTCTGCCTTTCTAAGAAGTTTCCATGGGATACTAATAATGGCCTTCCACAGCCAGTTGTTGGAATTATAATAAGGCATTACTCCATTGCACTTTCAAATGTTTAACTGTAAATCTGTGTACAGAGCTTTTATATGGAAAAGGAAAAAAGTGGGAGACAGACCTTTAGTTATTCATCAAGTGCTTTCTTTCCAGGATTGGGAGCTAGAAGGAAATAAATTATTTCAGGTTAAACTAGTATTTTCAACAGTGTAGTAATTTGGATGTGTAAATGACAATAGTTCTGGAAATTTGCTCATATCACCTTTTTAGTTGTAGATGAGGTTTTGCTAACTTTATGGTTATCTTAAAGTCAGGAAACATTGAAAAGAAAACACTGGTGCAATTATGTGTAGCTTTGTGGTTGTTGATTTGCCCATGTGTTAAAGTCGCAGTCGTAGGCAATATATTAAGCTTTATTTTAGGGAGTTTATAGCAGATATTAGTTCCTCATATTTTGTTTTGATTCATTTTCTTATTTAGGGATTTGTATTGTTTTTGTTTTAATGTATTTTCTCAAAAGGTTTACAGGATCTCCCTGCACAGATTGGACTCATAGTGATTCTGCTGTTTTCAGCCTCCCAAGCCCTGGGGTTATAGAAACATGCCACCAGGCCCAGTCTTAGTCACCATCTCAGTGATCCTGGGGGCGGACTCGGTATGGTATATCAGGGATCAAACCCAGGTCCCTGTGCCTGTCTAAGCAGGCACTTTAGTCCTTTGAATTATTTGGCTGTCTGGCCTATCCAGGGTTTTGAAGACAATCTTGTTTTATTTCAACATCTCTCTCACAATTTGATAGGAAAGAGACTTTGTGGTCCTGAAAATCTGGAAGATATTAGAAATAACACTATCATTGCAGGTAGACTTGAACTATCTCCTATGAAAGTGAATTTACATATGTTAAGGTTTAATTCAGCATTTACTAAATAACTGGTATATTATTAGTGTGTTTGATACTTTATTTTGTGAAAGTTAGAGTATATAAGTACTTCTAAACAGTGTTATTTGGTATAATGAAATGAGAATCAAGTAAGTATAGGCTGAGGTAAGCACAGATCCTAAAAATACTCCTAGTTGCTTTGCTTTTTCCATTGTTGTGTGATAATAATTGGAATAGTTATTTTCAGCTTGCTCAAATATGGATGATAAGTTTTTGAAAACACTTCTTAAAAAAGCTTATCAATTAAATGGGTCAGAATTAAAATGACAATTTCAACCCCTACAAAAATTTTCTGTGTCTCAGAATTTGGAATCTAAAATGTCTTCAGAAATCTATCTATCTATCTATCTATCTATCTATCTATCTATCTATATATATATATATATATATATATATATATATATATATATATAAATCCTTGACTTAGGGTAAGTTTGTTGTCTTCTGTACCTTATTTCAAGATGATGTCTTTGAAGATTGGTATTTTCCAGAGTGAACCAAATGCCTCCTTTTTTAGTGACAAAGCCTTCTTATGTGAAACATTTTATGTTTTTGGTGTCTCCTCCAATTTATCGCTAATGTGCCTGTTCTTTGTGGTTTGCTTTCTAATATAATGCATTCTGACTTTGTTTTAAAAAAAAACAAAAAACAAAAAACTGTGCAAGCAGTTTGCCACAGTAATCCACTCATGTTTGCTTTAGGGAGAAAGCAGGAAAAGTCAGAAACACAAGTCCAGTTTTAATATTTGCTATCACTGCAAAAAGTTAAAGAACTATATTTCAAGTTTCTTTTCCAGTATTAATAGTATTTATGAGACCAGAATAATTATTTTGGCAAGGATGTATTTATTTTAATATCTAATTTTATACTCCTCTATTTTACTGATTGTTCCCTTGTTTCTTCCATGAGAATCTTGTCATAGAAGTAAAAAAGAATTGTTTTGCTTTAGATTCACAAGTCTGAAAATACAAGTGCTTTTGGTGTATTATATACAAACAATACTATAAGATAACCAGTCTTTAAAATTTAAACTATTTTAAAATTCAAATTATAGTCACCTTTATTAGCAGTGTCCTTTTTTGTCTCATTATCTAAATTATGAATGTTCACTCAGTTCATAGAATTGACCTTTGCAAAATTTTGAGTACTCTCTTTCAATTGTCTTTGCACAGATTACATTTATGCTAGCACTGTGTAGTTGTATCTTTAGTTGACCTTCCTCTAGTAAATTTATTGCCCATTCTTAATCCAAATCTGCCTACTCTCAGATAATGAAAACCTCTGTCCTTTAGGCACTATCATTACCAGTGGTCTTGCAAAGCCTCATCTACTGCAACAGATCAAATTGTTCACTTTGTCAAAGGTTGCATATACCTAAACCTTCTCAACTGTGTGTGCCTAAAATTTCTTAGGTCTTTTTCTATTTGAGTTCACTATTTGAATTCCATTTTCTTTTTTGGTCTTGCTTATGCAGGGTTTCACTATCCAGTTCAGGCTGGACTTGAACTTACTTTGTAGCCTGGTCTGACTTTGAACTTGCAGTTATTGTCCTGCCTCAGCTTTTCAAGTGCAGGGATAAGATACACACACCACCACACTCAGCTTGAATATCATTCTTTTCATTTGGGGTTAGTTCTTTGCCAAAATCTCAACTTCATAAAATAGAGATCCGGTACACCTATATTGTTGTGGCCTAATTGATTTATGCTTGGTGTTTGCCCAGTACCAGGAATCAGGATGAGAGAAGCTTTGCCTTGTACTAGAATGGGTGAACCTTACTGTAACTTACATTTCCTCCACCTGAACAAAATAATGTGATCTTACAGTCCTCAGCACACTCAGGAAAGGGTCTGGAGCAAACTGTGGGTAGAATGGGACTTTTTTTCCTCAGTGATCCAAAACCACTCTTGACAGCCCTGTCCTCTATAGGAGTGAAGTGATAGCTAAGTACTGAAACGAATGCTCACATTGTTTTTTCTTATTTTTTAAGCAACTCCCATATGAATTCTTCCTTAGTAATAATTTCAATAGCAATAGTAAAGTTAGTAAGCCTTATGTATTGTCTGAGATATTTTATTTTCATTATTTTTCTTATGTAATGTGTATGTCATTTATACGTGCTTTATAGGGTGTATACTCTGGTTCAAAACACTGAAGCAGCCAAGTTTACTCCACTGGTATATAGTAGGACTGTAATTGCAGTCCAGGTTTCTCTGACACTTAGAGGTTCAAGTTCCTTTCAGAAAGTCTCAGAGCTTGGCGCAGGTTTTTGGGCGATCTCTTTCCATTACGTTTCACAGTGAGAACACAGAGTAAAAACTATGTGTTTAGTGAAAACAATGCACATTGAAGACTTGTGCATCCATTTAAGGCATCCAGTATTATTGTTTACCGTGGGTTAGTGCATAATGTGTATTAAGTGAACAAATGTGGATGTATCGATTAGTTATATGGATGATCTCCATGTGCTCAACACAGTGGCAAATGCATGGTAGTTGTTCAAAATATATGTTGGATTGATGAGATTACTTGAATATTATTGAATTAATGATAGTATCCACTGTACCTTTGCATTAAAAGAGATGATGGTGACTGAGTATAAGAATTTAAGTCATAGATCTCATCTGTGGTGAAGAAAATGAGGGTTTTTTTTAATTTTTTATTTTATTTATTTATTTTTCTTGTTTTAGAATCTTTGTTTGTTTATTCACTCATTTTTTATGGCCGGCTCAGCCCGCCCCGAGGGCAGGGCTGGCGCAGCATGTGGTGCCGGGGATTGAACCGTGGTCCCTGAAGCCGCCCTTTAGACTGCTGAGCCATCCCACCGGGCCCCGAAAATGAGGTTTTGTGGAATTTTTTGTTTTGGATCATTCAAGGTATACTTAATATTATATTATGAAATCTGTTTCTGAATGAAGGCTTTTGTTTACCTGATTCATTTCACTTGACTCCTCACTTAATACCCAGAACTCTTGTTTTGATTGTTGACTTTTGTCTGAATAATGCTGTCATTTCATGACTTCAGATCATTGTGTACACATCAAATTCCCACATCTATATTCTGTGAGAAAATTTTCTTGAAGGTCCAGAATTGTGTACATGATTACCTATCTTAAAGTACCTAAAACAGAAATTTTCCTCTTTACTATGCCATCTGTATATCTGTTCCTTTTTCCCTTTACCTCCCATGTTGTTAAAGGGGAAGATAACTTTGTAGTCAGACCTCTGGGTAAGAAGGAACCTGTGTTTAAGTAGGCCTCTAGGCACATGGGACCTTCTTAGCCAGTCCTCAGGAAAATTCACAGTCCTGGTGCTAGAGTTATGGCCCCTAAATTCATGAGCTAAAGGCAGCCTGCATCACCCTCTCCAAACAAGTTTCTTCCTTTCTTTTCTTTCCAGTTAACCTCTACTTGTCCTTGTTAGTATAAGAAAGGAAGATAAGAAAGGAAGCCCTCTTTCTCATTGCTTCCTTTTATCAAGTGTAATAAATGAGAGGACACACTCAGATTTTCATTTATATAGACCTCATTCAAAGTATAAATTGCAAGTTTTTGGATTAAAACCATCTTTTTTTCCTGATTTCAACGATTAAATATAATAATCATGGCTTGGTGAATTAATTTGAGAGCTTATACTGCACCTTGATTTGACATATCCCATTGTTCCTGTCTGTCTGTCTATCTATCTATCTATCTGTCTATCTATCTATCTATCTATCTATCTATCTATCTATCTATCCATCTTCTATCATGTATCTGTCAACTATTTTTTCAATACTAGGAACTGAACCCAAAGCCCTTGCAGCCAGTCATTTTTAACTCTTTTAAAAGACCATGTCTTGATAATTTGCTGGGTTGCTCAGACTAGGCTTGAACTTGCAATCCTTCTGTCTTAGCCTCCCAAAGTCCTGCTATACGGCTCTTACTTGAGGAAGTCTGTCATAGATTTTGGAATTTTCATTGAGGTTTCATATCCACAAAAATCTCTTAAGGTTTGTTGTGTTTTCCCCTATCGTCCATTTCTTTCCTAGTTGAATCAGAAGCCTCAATTTGTTTCCATTTCTTCCAGTCCTCAACAGAGGGAATGTCCAGTATTATTGTTCTGCTAACTCTTACTGTTTCTCTAAGTCTATTTATAATTTATGATGCTATGCTTTCCTTATTGAACTTCAGCTGATGGTTACATTACTATATTACTACATTATATTTCTACAGTGGTGTGTGGTTTTGCTTTGCTTTTTTCATTTGCTACACACCATTTGGGACCAATTAGTCTAAAACAGTGTGTAAATTGTTTCCAAACAGCCTTCAGTAATATCTCTGTATAATGTTTGCAAAGAAATCTCAAACATTCCCTCTGTACATTTAATCATATTAAACAGAATTTTGTAAGAGATGTTTCCTTCTTCTTATTCAAAAAAATATGTGGGATAGCCAGGCATGGTGGCACATACTTGTAATCTCAGCACTTAAGAGACTGAGGCAGGAGGATCAGTGTGAGTTTGAGACCAGCCTGGGCTACAAAAGTGAGCTCAAGGCCAGCCTGAACTGCATAGTGAGACCCTGTCTCAAAAAGATGAAAAAAAAAATTATGGGATAACTCTTCATGGGGGGAGTATTGGTGAAAGCTATAGATTTTATTAGACTGCCTGTAGTCAATGCACTTCTTGCCTTTTGGGTATACACGAATATTAATTTCCATATGATCACTCATTATTTATCTCTCTGTATCTGTATTTAAAGAAATGTGATTCAAACTCATTTTGTTGCAGGCACCTCAAACAGCCAGAATTGAGGCTCAGAGAAATCTGGTTTGGGCTTATTTTACAGCCTTAGGGTCTAGCAGTATCTTGAGTAGATGTTTCTGATTCTAGCCCACCACTGGTTGCTTTAGAGCCACAGTTTTATTTGACTTACTCTATTTGACCAGAAACAAAAGTATTAATTTCAGGAGTAATAGCAGACCTTAGAGTATTGTACTGTGGGACCAACAACAAATGGTCAGAGAAGTCAATTAGCTAGGACAAGTGCTTCCATCATTGTGTATAGCATGTGTGTCCCACATATAGGCCTCTTGCTTTATGGATGCCTTTATTTAGAGCACTTAATTATATTATGCATTACAGGAGGTGATAGATTATTCTATTTAAAAATCTGCAATTCACCTACTTCACTATCACATTTGTTTACCTAATTCAGGGTGCAACTGAAACACTCAGTGTTTTCTTTTAGTGCTTTAAAAAATATCAAATTGAATGTCATTTTTCTATTAGTGCACAGAGAAACAAAGTTCAGTATGGTGTAAAACAGCTTTACAGAGTACCATCCTGACCAGCTTACAGGGTTCATACAAACCACAGGGGCAATGGTTGACTCTGTCCTGCCCCAAATCACAGAAAATACCTTTGATTATCACTGGAACAAGGAGAGCAGGAAGCGATGAAGGAGCTACTGTCAGGCTTTGTCTCATCCTTATCAAATGGGAGGTTCCATAATGCCATTCTTACTCATTTGGGCTTCAGTTGAATGTAGGAATTCTATCTTATACTTTCTAGAAATACAACTTCAGGTCTTTGTGTGGATCTGGAAAACACGTGTGATTTAGTTCATCAAAGATTATTCAATAAGAGTATATCTCATCAGTTGTCCCATCTGTTTTCTGGTCCCTTCAGTTTGATGTCAGCACATGGGGACTTGGGACTTGGGAATCTGATATCATCCTAATTTTGCTTTTGCCATCTGTGAAAGTAATAAATTGTCTGCTTAAGTGCCCGATTAATGGAAGTTTGGCAGGCCAGCCTGCTGGCTGCCATAGTAATATAAGGGCTGATCAGAAAATATGGTGTGTGTTTAAATAAAGAAAAATGGTCACAGTAAAAGACACATTGCCATTAGCCTTCCTCAAAATCTTCACCTTTGCTCTTAATACACTTATCCATTTGTTCTTGTCACTTTCTGAAGCAGTTTAGGAAGACCTTTCCTTTAGTGTCTTTACAAGGTGTAATGAAAAAAAAATAGGGAATGCTCGTGCTGAGTCCCATTCAGTGGAAAGGCAGGCACCTAAAACATTGTGCTGTATTTTTGTTCATCTTGTTCACCAGATCTGGCACCATGTGAGGTTTGTTTCTTAAAGGTCAAAGTGACTATGAAAGAGAAGCTTTTTCAATCAGTAGAAGATAATCAAAGCATCTGTAACAGTGAAACTAAAGATATTCATGAAAAAGGCCTGCCATAACTGCTTCAGAAAATGGCAAGAAAGGTGGGTAAGTTTGTAAATGGAGGGACAATATTTTGAAGATAGATAGTAATATGTGTTTGAATCTAATACTTTTCAAAAAAGATAAATATTCACTATATCTTTTTTTGTCTTTTTTTTTTTTTTGAGACAGGGTCTCGCTATGCAGTTGAGGCTGGCCTTGAGCTCACTTTTGTAGCCCAGGCTGGTCTCGAACTCGCACCAATCCTCCTGCCTCAGCCTCCTGAGTGCTGGGATTACAGGCGTGAGCCACCACACCCGGCTCACTATATTTTTATCATAGTTCATATATTTACTTCTACTAGCTGTCATGGTCTCACTTTGTGAATATTTTTGTGACACAGTTGGACTCTCACTGGTGAAACACACAACTGTGAAGTGTGCTATGAGAGATTTTTTTGGGCCTCATATTTATTCTAGGGGTGAAGAGAATCTCAGTTTGGCAGGTGGAATTCTATTAATTTTAATAGGATTACACTGGATGGATTTTCCCATATTTTAAGACCAAGGTAATTACCAGAGCATCGCATTAGAAATTATTATTTGTATAGTTTAAAGGACCATGTCGAGTCTGAAGCTTTTCCTCCATACCAACATGCATCTGAGTGTGGCAGAAGCAGAACTTAATGATAATATTTGGGCCTATTCAGAATAATGTGCCTTAAATATTTGGGTGCCTCCTGGTCATCAATCCTGTGCTCTCTTCAAACTGTGTTTTGGATTCCATAGAAACCAAATGCTTCCTGTCCTGGAATTTTATGTGGAAAACATAGAAACCCAAATGAAGGATAATTTCTAAATCATACTTATTTTTTAAAAAAGTTTCTGCTTTTTAAAGTTGATTTTACTTTATGGATTTTTCTAATGTGGGCATATAATGCTTTTTTTTTTTTTTTTTTTTTTTTTTTGTCTTTTTGAGACAAGGTCTCACTATGCAGCTCAGACTGGCCTTGAGCTCGCTTTTGTAGCCCAGGCTGGTGTCGAACTTGCACTGATCCTCTTGCCTCTGCCTCCCAAGTGCTGGGATTATAGGCGTGAGCCACCACACCTGGCTCATATAATGCTTTAAACTTCTTTCTAAGCATTATATTAATTGCATTTCATAGATTTTGATACTGTATTTTCATTACGATTTACTTTGATTTTCTGATCTAATATTCTAGTTACTTTTATAGGTGTACTTTCTTTCCACATTTTTATTATTTTATTGATACATGTTTGCACTACATAATGGTTAAATTTCTCTTGGAGAGTTGGTTCATGTACATAGCACAAGTACCATTTTCCTGGTTTTCATATTGGTATTTCTGAGTAAAATGTTAACATAACCTACCTGATTGTAAGCAAAAAGAAATTTAAAATCATGGTTAACTCAAGGCCAACCCCTAGGAATGTGGCCTTCAGAGTGTTTTTACATTGGTGGTTGATATTTTTGTACACCTGGAGTCATGGATTGTATACTTTGTATCTGGTTATCAGAATTGCTTTGTACAAAGAAAACTGATGACATGTAGCTTGCTTTTGAGTTTTGGTTACTGTGGCTGGTTGCATTGAAGGAAATGCTTACCTGAGCAGCCCTGCATAAAAGACATGTGTGCTGAGATTCAGATGCTCTTCTACCTTTACCTAGAGGTATTCTGAACATTATATTTATATTTCTCTGTCATAAAGAAAGTTTGTGTAAGAAGCCTTGGTCTGACCTAACTGGATTGAACCCAACTGTCTTAGTCTATTTCCTGGAGATCACAGATCATGGAATTTATAATGAACATGAAAGTTTATTCACCTTACAGTTATGGAACCTGCAATGTCCAAGACTGAAGGGCCAGATCTAGTGAGGGTCTTTTGGTTAGTGAAAACTGTCTGCAGAGTCCTGAGGCGATGCAGGACATCACTTCGGAAGAGGGGCATATACAAGAGAAAGAGCCACATCCACTTTTGAGATGAGCTAACACCCATATTTTGTAAAGCTTGTGCACCCTGTTACCTTGTTTGTTTTTGGTCTTTTTAAAAATTTGATTGATTTTTTTTTGTTGAATTGTTTTTTCACAGGAGGTTTTATTCTTTTTTTGGTGCTGAGGAGCAAGCCCAGGGCTTCAAACTCACTAGGCAAGCATTCTACTGCTGAGCCAAATCCCCAGCCCCACATTAGCTCATTTATAAAGGAAAAACCCACATGGTCCGATCTTTTTTTATTTTTATTTATTTATTTATTTATTTATTTTTGTCTTTTTGAGACAGGGTCTCGCTATGCAGTTCAGGCTGGCCTTGAGCTCACTTTTGTAGCCCAGGCTGGTCTAGAACTCGCACCAATCCTCCTGCCTCAGCCTCCCGAGTGCTGGGATTACAGGCGTGCACCACCACGCCAGGCTAAAATTTTATTTTTCTTTTCACTTTTCTTACAGTGCTGGGGATCGAACGAGGGCCTCCGACACACCAAGCCCAACCTATCCCCGCTACGCCACACCCTGGCGGCCCCGATCTTTTTTCAAAATGCATTTTACTACAGGGTCTATAGGGTCTCACAACTTAGATCAGACTTGCTGTGATTCTCCTGTTTTCAGCCTCCCAAGCACTGTGATTACAGGTGCGCATCAACACGCAATGTCTCAATCACTGTCTCCTGGGAGGTGGAGCTGGCACAGCAGGCCTGGGATCAAATCCTGGTCCTGCATCTGCCTAATTAGGTGCTTTACTCCACTGAGCTGTTTGGCTAGCCAACCTGATCTTAAAGTTCTAACTCTGAATGTCTCACAATGGAGATTAAATTTCAATGAGTTTTCATGGGAACATTTAAACCACAGCACCCAGGAATACCTTTTCCCCAATGATCTTACTGTGTACTGCTTGCAGTCAGTTTTACTACTAAGTATAACCTCTACTGTGTCATTCTGATGAATCACAGAACAGGTCATTGTTCTGTGTCCCATCAAACTGTATTCTAATTTAATGCTGTTGCTATCAAAGAACACAGTTTGTGTGGGTACACTTTGTTTTTTTCTTATTTTGAGACTAGTTTTGTGGTATAGAATATGGTCTGTTCTGCTAAGGGAATCATATGCCTGGAAAAGAATGCTTGTTCAGCAATTATGAAGTCTATTATTTTGTGAGTTAACAATGCAAAGTAGTTGACAGTTCAGATCTCTCTCTCTCTCTCTCTCTCTCTCTCTCTCTCTCTCTGTCTCTGTCTCTGTCTCTCTCTCCCT
>PVJA010043537.1:0-16614 GCA_004027025.1 Myocastor coypus | reverse complement strand
TGCTGGGTGGTCAAGGGCAAGTCGAAGCAAGACCTGTATAACAAAACATTATTATTATTATTATTATTATTATTTTTGTATCTTCCAGGGTCAAATCCCCTCAGGATTAAGTTTGAGACCATAGACAGTACTTTGTAGAACTGTTGTTAGTGTCAGCCTTTGGGACAAGTCACGGCCATTGCTTGGCCAGTTTGCTTTCTGTGATGGCTTCTTAAGAAATTTTAAATGTAAATCACAGCACTGTTAGCTAGAAAGAAGCACAGAGTAGATCTCTAGGAAACTTTCATCTTGGAAACAAATTTTATATTTACTGAACAGCACGGTTTCAGTTCTCCCCTCCCTAAATTCTGGTAACCACCTGCTGCTATTTTTCACATTTCAGTGAGTTCGACCATCAGATATACTTCACATAAGTGAAATCATGCAGTATTTGTTGCTTAGTGACTACCATACGTACTCAGATTCATGCAGTGAAGAATGAAAGGGGTGGAATCACTGTAGATCCTAGATGGAAAACACAGAAGAAATGGGCAGATTCCTCAAAATATAATTTACCAAAGCTGAATCAAGAAGGTATAAAAATTCATTCAGTTAATGAAATTTAAAATGTAATTAAATCTTTCCAACAAAGCAAAGCCCAAGTCCTGATAGATTCATAGCGGAATTCTGTAAGAAATTTAGAGGAGCTTTAATGCCAAAAATGATCAAACCCTTTAAGGAGATTGAATGGAAACAGCTATTTCCTAAATCATTTTTAGAGACAAATATTGTTTGATACCAAAACCAGAGAAAGACCCAACCAAAAAAAAAGAACTACAGCCCAATCACTCTAATGCATATAGATGCAAAAATTCTCAGTATGATATAAGCAGAGCCTGGCAAAACATCTGGAAGGTTATACACTATGATCAAGTGAGATTCATCCCAGAAATACAGGGATTATTCAATATATGCAGATCCACAAATGTAATACACCATAATCATAAAACCAAAGACAAAAATCACATGATCATCTCAATAGGTGCAGAAAAGGTTTTTGACAAAGTCCAACACTCATTCATGATAAAAGCCCTACAGAAAATCAGAATATATGGTTTTTATCTCAATCTGATAAGATCCATCAATGACAAACCAACAGTCAATATCATACTAAATGAACAAAACCTGAAAGCCTTTGCTCTAAAATCAGGACCATGCCAAGAATATAGTGCTGGAAACACTAGCCAGAGCAATCAAACAAGAGTGAAAAATACAAGGGGTTAGGATAAGAAAGGAAGAAGTTAAATTATCTCTATTCACAGATGACATGAGACTCTATGTGGAAGACCTGACAAACTCCACTGAGAGTTTTGTAGATTTAATGGTCAGATGCAGTCCCACAGCTGGATCCAAAGTCAGCATTCAAAAATTGATAGCATTCCCATACACTAATAACAAACTCCCTGACAGAGAAATTATGGAAACCACAACTTTCACAATAGCACTGATAAAAATGAAGCACTTAGGGATCATTCCAACAAAGAAAGTAAAGATCTCTACACAGAAAACTACAGTATTCTGACAAAGGAAACTGAAGAGGATATAAAAAAATATAAAGTTATCCGTTGCTCATGGATGAGAAGCACATAGTACAATTGGCCATACTCCCAAAATTTGTATACAGATTTAATGCAGTCCTGGTCAAAATACCCTTATCATATTTCTCAGAACTAGGAAAAGCATTCCTAAGGTTCACTGGGAACTAGAAGAGACCCAGAATAGAAAAACAATGCTGAGCAGCAAAGGGGGAGTGGGTGTGGGATCACAACTCTGACTGGAAATTATACTACAGAGCTACTGAGATAAAACAGCATGTCACAGGCAAAAGCCAGTCTGAGGATCAAAGGAACAGATTAGAAAAGGCAGGAACAACTACAAGCACACTCAACCAACTTATCTTTGACAAATGGGCTTATCACATTTGCTGGAAGAAAGATAGCCTCTTTAATAAGTAGTGCTGGAAAAACTGGATTGCACAGGCTGCAGGCTAAAACTAGGCCCATGTATATCACTAAACTAAACTAAAAATGGATTTAAAAAAAACTAAATATTAAAACAGAAGCACTAAATCTGCTGGAAGAGAGAATAGGTAGAAATCTTGGAGACATAGGGGTAAGCAAAGACTTAATGAACAAAACCTGGACTACCCAGGATATACTACAAAGAATCAACAACTGTGATCTGACCGTATTAAAAATCTTTTTAAAAGTGTATTTAGTACAGGGTCTACAGGGTTTCATGATACAGATTGGATGTAGTGATCCTCCTGTTTTCAGCCTCTCAATCACTGGGATTACAGGTGCGTGCCACCATGCCCATTCTCAGTTGCCATCTCTGTGTGCCCCAGGGCAGGGCTGGCACAGCATGCCAAGGATTTAACCCCAGTTCCTGGGTCTGCCAAAACAGGTTCTGAGCTATCTGGCCATCCCCTAAAAATTTTTGCATAGCAAAAGAAATTGCCAACAAAATGAATATACTACCTACAGAGTGGGGAAAAAATAAAAACCTCACCCAATTGTCCTTCAAATGAAGAACTAATATCTAGAACATATAAAGTACTCAAAAAAAAAAAAAAAAAAAAAAAAAAAAAAAAAAAAAAAAAAAAAAAAAAAAAAAAAAAAAAAAAAAAAAAAAAAAAAAAAAAAAAAAAAAAAAAAAAAAAAAAAAAAAAAAAAAAAAAAAAAAAAAAAAACAACCAACCAACCAACCAAACAAACAAACAAACAAACAAACAAACAAAAAACAAAACAAAACCAAAAACCAAAAAACAAAACAAAACAAAAAAACCAAAACACCCCAGATCCCCAAATTTAAAGACTCAGTACAAAAGGGGGCATCTGAAATGGACACTTTGCAGAAGCACAAATGGAGAATAAATACATGAAAAAATGTTCAACATAGCTGTTAAAATGAAAACAACACTGAGATTCAGTCTTGCTCCAGAAAAAATGGCTATTATCACCAAATCAACCAATAAAAAATGCTGAAGAGGCTCTGGGGAAAAAGAACCCTTGTACACTGTGTGAACTGGTGCAACCACTATGGAAATCATTGTGAAGACTCTTAAAGAAAGTAGGACTAGAATTTCCACTGGACCCAGCTATTCTTCTTGGCATCTTCCTACAAGAATTAAAAGCATGGTACCACAGCACTACATGCATATCCATGTTTACAGTAGCACAGTTTTTAGTAACTAAGTCCTGGAAATAATTGAAATGACTGTCAGACCTCCTTCGGCCTACCTGAGACTTCTGGCCTGCCTGAGAACTCCTCCAGCCCACCGCAAGTGTAGCCTATCCAGCTGCTAAGCCTGCCATGTGAGTCAGACCTCTGGTCTGATGCAAGCATAGCCTATCTAGCAGCCAGGCCTCCCTAGGTCTACAAGCAGCTCAGCCAACCCAGCAGCCCAGACTGAATGACTAACCTGTGGGCACACAGTCCTGCACCAAAGGTCACTGCTATACAGAATGATACAGACAAGGAGGAAAATGCAATCTCAGGTCCTGAGCCCACCTGTAACAGATACAGGAGACACTACCCTACAAGAAAATGGGAATCATGCAGATGAAATCTCTGAATTGAAAGTTTCTGAGGAAGACAGACAAGTGCAGAAACGTATAGAGCAACTCAGATCAGAGATAACATCTGAAGTAAAAAAATAAATGCATGAATTAATAGACTCTGAAGTGGAAAAACAACTGCAGAAACATATTGAGGAAACCAGGACAGAAATACCTTTGAAGTTAAAAAAGACATTTCTAAATTAATAGCATCTAAAGTAAGGGAACAACTTCAGAAAGGTGGAGAGGAGAACAGAGCAGAAATAATCTCTGAACTAGAGACAGAAAGGATAACGATAATGAGAGACTTCAGTACTACTGAAGAAGACATTGATAAAAAATTAGAGGAGAATAGAAAAATGATGGATTCCCTGATTGAGAAATATAGGAAAGAAATAGACCACATGAAACAGTTTCAAAGAGATATACAAGAAAATAAAATCTCAATCACAAACTGGCAAAATGATATGAACAAAAATGAACATAGAGTCTCAGATCTTGAAGACACAGTTGCAACTAGTGAAAAGGTAAGAAAGGATAATGTAAAAATAACTAGGATGCAGGAAAAAATGATTCACCACTGGTAAGATGAGGCAAAAATAAACAATGTGAGATTAATAGGAATCAATGAGAAAGCAGCAGTCAATACAAAAGATATAAAATGAATATGGGCAGAAATAGTAGCAGAAAACTTCGCAGATATGAGAAAACAATTGCACATTCAATTAACTGAAGCATATAGTACTCTAAATCACAACAGTCCGCCTAAAAACACACCCAGACATATAACAGCCGAGATTCCAGAAATCCAGCAAAAGAATAATATACTAAAAGCTTCTAGAGAAAAGAAACAGATCACATTTAATTAAAGGAAAACCCATCAGAATAATGCTAGATTTCTCTTCACAAACCATGAAGTCAAGAAGAGCATGGAGCAGAGTGCTTCAAGTCCTCCGTGAAAACAAATTCCAGCCGAGAGTGCTATACACTGCAAAACTCTCTTTCAAGTGTGAGGGAGAAGTGAAATACTTCCATGACAAAAAACAACTAAAGAATTTGATGACATCAAAGCTAACCACATAAAGTATACTAAAAAATTTTTAGAGAGAGACCAAAATAACCTGAACTCAATAAATGAGAACAGAAAGACGCCACCAAATAGGGCAACCAATTAAACATAGGAGAAAAAAAGGTAAACAGTAATAATTAAAGCTTATGTCAATCATAAGTCAATGCATTTCAAATATAATCCTCAATGTAAATGGACTCAATTCACCAAATAAAAGAAATAGACTGGCAGAGTGGATAAGGAAGCAAAATAAAACCATAGGCTCTATACAAGAAACACACTTAACTCATAAAGAAACTCATAGGCTAAAAGTTAAAGAATGGAAAACGATACTACATGCTCAAGCATCTCAAAAAAAAAAAAAAAGCAGGGATAGCAATCTTGTTTACAGACACTCTAAATTTCAAACCAAGATTGATCAAATGAAATAAAGAAGGCCACTACATACTGGTCAGGAGAAAAATTCAAGAGGAAGAGGTAATACTGATAAATATATATGCACTCAACACAAGAGCAGCAAACCTTAATGGACATGAAAAAATCTCATATCGAATACCACAGTCTTAATAGGAGACCTTAACACCTCTTTGTCCCAAAAATATAGGTCAAGCAGACAAAAAATTAGCAAAGAAGTAGCAGAACTGAACCAGAACTTGGAACAAGTGGAACAACTGGAACAACTGAAATTAGTGGACATTCACAAAGTATTTCACCCAACCACTTCAGAATACACATTATTTTCAGCTGCACATAGGACATTTTCTAAAATAGACCACATATTAGTTTATAGGTCATGCTCAAGTATATGCAAGAAAACAGAAATTATCCCATGCATACTACCTGACCATAGTGCAATGAAATTGGGAATAAATGACAAAAGAAACCAGAAGAACCACGGAAATACATGGAAATTAAACAACACCCTTCTAAGCAGCCAGCTGGTTACAGATGTAATTAAAAAAAAAATTAAACAATGTCTACACTTTAACGATAATTCAAACACAACTTACTGGAATTTATGGCATGTAAGGAAAGCAATTCTTTTATAGCTCTGAACTGATACATTAAGAAGACAGAAAAGGAACACATAAATACTCTAATGCAACACCTAAGCTGACTAGAAAAGGAAGAGAAAAGAAATCCAAAGCCCAAGATGGGAGGCAATTATAAAAATTAGAGCAGAAATCAATTCAATTGAGATGAAAAAACAAAAAACAACAAAACAAAACAAAAACCTCGAGAATTAATGAATGGAAAAGTTGTTTTTTTTTTAAAAGATTAAATAAAATTGACAATCCCTTAGCTAATCTCATAAAAAGATGAAAGAAAGGACTCAAATTCAAGCAATAAGGAACAAAAAGGGTGAAATTACTACAGACCCAACAGAGATTCAGAAGATCATTAATAGATATGTTGACAACCTTTACTCTCACAGAATTAAAGACACAGAAGAAATGGACAGATTCCTAGAAAAATATAAATTACGAAAACAGAATCAAGAAGATATAAGAACTCTCAACAACCCAATAATACCCAATGAAATACGAAATTTAATAAAAAGACTACTGACAAAGAAAAGTCCAGGACCTGATGGATTCACCTCTGAATTCTACAAGAAATTCATAGAAGATCTAAGCCCAATACTCGCTCAAACTCTTAATGAAATTGAAAAGGAAGCAATCCTTTCCAAATCATTCCTAGAAGCAAGTATTACACTGATACCAAAACCAGAAAGAGACACAACTGAAAAAGAGAGCTACAGGCCAATTTCTCTCATGAATATAGATGCAAAAATTCTCAATAAAATCCTTGCCACAAAAATACAACAAATCATCAAGAAGATTATACAAGGGAGCTGGGGAGATGGCTCCGAGGCACAAGTGCCTGCTGGGCAAGTGCAAGGTCGTGAGTTTGAACCCCAGTCCCACCAAAAAAAAAAAAAAAAAGAAGATTATACAGCATGACCAGGTAGTATTCATCCCAGGAATGCAAGGATGGTTCAATATATGCAAATGTATAAATGTGATACATTATATCAATAGAACCAAAACCAGAAATCATATGATTGTTCCAATTGATGCAAAAAAGGCTTTTGACAAAGTCTAACACTCATTCATGTTCAAAGTCCTACAGAAAATAGGAATAGAGGGCCCCTACCTCAGTCTGATAAAAGCCATCTATGACAATCCAACAGCTAATGTAATTCTAAGTGGGGAAAAACTGAAGCCTTTTACTCTGAAATCTGGTACAAGACAAGGATGTCCTCTATCACCACTCCTATTCAATATAGTTCTGGAATCATTAACTAGAGACATTAGACAAGAGAAAGGAATAAAAACAGATAAAAAAGAAGTTAAATTATCATTATTTGCAGGTACATGATAATTTGCTTGCAAGACCCCACAAACTCCAACAACAAGCTACTAGAATTAATACACAAATTCAGTAGCATAGCAGGTTACAAAGTCAACACAGAAAAGTCAGTGGCATTTCTCTACACAGATAACAAATATACTGAGAGAGAAATTAGAGAAGCAATACCTTTTACAATAGCACCGAAGAAAATAAAATAGTTAGGAATTAATCTAACAAAAGAAGTAAAAGAGCTTTTCAGTGAAAACTACAATACTCTGAAAAAAGAGATTCTAGAGAATTTCAGAAAATTGAAAGATATTCCCTGCTCCTGGATAGGAACAACCAACATTGTAAAAATGGTCATACTCCCTAAACTGTTATGCAGATTTAATGCAATTCCTATCAAAATATTAACATACCTCACAGACCTGGAGAAGGCATTCCTAAAATTTATTTGGAACCATAAAAGAACCAGAATTACAAAGACAATCCTGGGCAACAAATGTAAGGCTAGAGGCATTACAATTCTTGACCTAAAGTTATACTACAGAGCTACCGTGATAAGATCTACATGGTATTGGCAAAAAATAGACCTGAGGATCAATGGAATAGATTAGAAAATGCAGAAGTAAATACAAACACACTCAGCCACCTTATTTTTGACAAAGGGGCCAAACATGTTTAGTGGAAGAAAGATAGCCTCTTTAACAAATGGTGCTGGAAGAACTGGCTCTGTACATGTCGAAAACTAAAACCTGACCCAGGTCTATCACCATGCACGAAGCTAAAATCACAATGAATTAAAGATCTAAATATTAAAAGAGAAATCCTAAATCTCCTAAAGGAGGAAGTCAGAGGAAATCTTGAAGACAATGGGGTAGGCAATATGTTCATGAACAAGAATCAAAATGCAAGTTTAACACTTGAAAGAATCAACAAATGAGACCGCCTCCAGCTAAGAAGATTTTTCATGTCAAAAGAAATTATCAACAGAATGAAAAGACAACCCACAAATTTTGAAAAGATTTTAACTAATAAGTATACAGACAAAGGTCTTCTATCTAGAATTTATAAAGAACTAAAAACCGTGAGGGTCCCAAAATTCAAAGACCTAATCCAGAAAAGGGCATCTGAGATGAACACACACTTCTCAGAGAAAGAAATTCAACAAGCCTACAAATACACGAAGAAATGCTCCACATCGCTAGCCATTCACGAAATGCAAATCAAAACAACGCTTAGATACCATCTCACTCCAGAAAGAATGGCTACCATAAAGGAATCAAGCAACAACAAATGTTGGGGAGGCTATGGGGAAAAAGGAACCCTTCTCCACTGCTGGTGGGAATGCAGATTGGTGCAGCCATTATGGAGAGCAGTGTGGAGCTTCCTTAAAAATCTAGAGCTGTAAATCCCATTCAATCCAGCTATCCTCTGACTTGGAATTTTTTCTAGAAGAACTGAAAACATCATATCATAGTGATATCTGTGCACCTATGTTCACAGCAGCACAATTTGTGATAGATAAATCCTGGAAACAACCGAAATGCCCATCATCTGAAGAATGGTTGAAAAACATGTGGTATTTTCATAAAATGGAATATTGCTCAGCTGTAAGGAATGATAAATTAGAAGACTTCATGTATAAATGCATGCATCTTGAATGTATACTCATTAGTGAAATAAACCAGACCTTTATATGCAAATATGATATAGTCTCCCTAGTGTAAGGACTCAAAAGAATAAATAAATAAATAAATAAATAAATAAATAAATAAATAGATAGATAGATAGATAGATAGATAGATAAAAATAAATACATTTTGGGTGGTACCAGGAACCAATCTCAGGACCTTGTGTTTTCTGCATTCCCAACTTCTATAATTTTTTTTTTTTAGAAGAGTGACTTAAATACAAAATACATTTGGAAGAGCTAAAAAATTAATGTTTATTGAAAGTGCTAATGTTTAATTGTTTGATCAGGTCTTACATAGCTATATCTGTTGATCTATACTGATTTGATGATGAAAATACGTAATGCAACCATTGTTAAATTTTTCTTGGTTTGAAATTCTGTACTATATGTACTCTTACTTGTTACTGTTTTTTCCACCTTTGTTTCTGCTATTTTTGTTGTTTAAAATAAAATAAAAAATGACCATCAGCTGATGAATGGATAAAAAATATGTTTTTAAAAATGTAATGGAATACTACTTAGCCTGAGGTGTAATAAACTTGAGACGTGATATATATGCCTTGAGACCAGAGTCTTAAGTGGAATAAGTAGAATACATATTAAATATCACCTTTTGTTTCTGGTATGCGGAACCTCAACTGTAAATGAGAAGAAAAATACATAATAGATACTGTCAAATATGAAGGAATTGTCCAAAGGAAAAGGGAAAATGGGTGGGTGGATGGGAAAGGAAAAAACTAGAGAAAAAGAACATGGAAGTGTTTTGTAAGTTAGTAGAGGATAAGGGGTTAAGACAGAGAGGGAATGGAAATAAAAGAATGTACTTATATCATGCATAGGTGCCTGGCTCCCTGCGATGGGTGGAATCATTCTGCGTTTCTCAATTGTGCCAGCAAACTTAATAGTAAATAAAGAAATAATCTTGATCAAAGGGAGATGGAATGTTTTGATGGGAATTAATTGCTGATGGGAAATTAACTGTTTCACTGTAAGGGATTTACACATTATTTTATTTATTTATTTTTTTGTATTTTCTTTTTTATTTTTATCTAATTTTATTACTTTTAATAAAAACAATGAGATAGTTTCAAAACATGTTAGAATAGTAATAATTAATACAATGCATATTGTTGTCTTCATAGTTCAGAGTGCAAGGTGCAGACATGATAATTTTTCTAAACAAGATTGGTACAAATATTCTCATTGAATTAAGAGAAAGTAGTTCTATGAATAGTAGAGGGTTATCAGCAGAACTGGCCATATTGGAAGTTATTGACTTCAACCATTTGTAGCTGAACATACTAATCTGATTTTACTTTTTATGTCTTCTGGTTAAACTTTTCTGCTGGCTGGTTAAGGCCAAGTTAAAGCAAGACCTATATAACAGCATATGTAACTTTTGTATCTGACAAGGCCAGTCAAATCTCCTTGTAGTTTCATTTTGAAGCCATATTTTGTATAATTTTAAGTAAAATATATGATTAACGTTTGTTTCACCTATTCATTTTAAATGTTTATGGGGCCTGGCAGGATGGCTCAGTGGTCTAAAGCGCCTGCTTAGGAAAGCTTAGGCAGCTGCAGGGACTGCGGTTCAATCCCCGGCACCACATGCTGCGCCAGCCCTGACCTCAGGGCAGGCTGAGCCAGCCATAAAAATAAATAAACAAACAAAAGTTCTGAAACAAGAAAAAAATAAAAAAAAATAAAAAAAAAATTCTTAAATGTTTATCATGAGTGGCAAAATTAAACTTGAGGCACATGGCTTGTACCTTATCGCTACTAGATGGTACCTGATCTCTGTGCCTGTATACGTATACAATAGACATTAAAATTTATGATTTTATGATATTTATTATGTTATTGGTTACTTTTTCATGAACAGATTATCAGAACATTTCCCAATAATTTAACTTTAGAACGTAATTTTAAACTACTAAATCACATTCTAACACATTGGCTGTGGTGCATTTAATAAATTCCTTGTGTTCAAAAATAAAGTTTATCTCGCCGGGCATGGTGGCTCACGCCTGTAATCCCAGCACTTGGGAGGCTGAGGCAGGAGGATCGTTGTGAGTTCGAGACCAGCCTGGGCTACAAAAGTGAGCTCAAAGCCAGCCTGAACTGTACAGCGAGACCCTGTCTCAAAAAGCAAAAAAAAAAAAAAAAAAAAAGTTTATTTTCAGTGCTAACTCCACAATGGGTATTATTATGTCTAACTCTACATCTCAGTTTACTCAATAGGAAAAATTCCTAGATGTACAAATCCTGTAAAAGTTATACCTACTTTTGACTTCGCTAATTAGTGCCAAATTGTCCTTTCAAAAAGCTGCGCTATCTTTTAATCTCAAAATGAATGTTTAATAGTGCTCGCTTATCTCAGTTGTGTCATTTTTCTGCCTACTTCATTTTTTGCTAATGGATTTCACATAGAGAAACAGAATTCAACACAGTTTCATTTGCAAAAGAAAGATTGTTCTATAGAAGCAACTCATGTTTCTGTGAGACTGAGGGTCCACAACAGGCTCTGATTCACCAGGTGGCGACTTGATATTGTCTTTGGTTTGTCATGAGCTACCTGCAATTATTCTTGAGCTGTGTCTCTAATGCATCACAAATCAGCTGCACACCTTTTGGAAGAGGCCAATCAAGTCTAACCACAAGAGGTCCATCTGATGGTGACTGAAACTTACTTAGAATGACTGAGTTTTCATGGATATGCTTTTGGTTTAAAGCTAAGCTTTATTTTATTTTTGTGTCAGGTTCATTCAATAGGTAGTTTATTTCTCTGTACTTAGAAGAAAACATCAGACAAAGTCTCCTTCTCATAAAAAGTGCAAAACGAGCAGATCTCCAGTGGAGTTCAGAGGTGGCCTCAGCGATATTTATACAAGTGGGTTTGCTGCATCCAGGAGCGGGCTGCTTCTGTTGAGTCAGGATTGGGAAAGGCCCAACTGTTCTGCCAGTTGAGTAACTCAGAATTACTGGGACCACAAGATACCCCCAGGTTTGGTTTGGCTCTTCAGCATTTGGGCCCCTCCTCAAGGTCTGCAGAGTTGGGCTGGCATCCACGCTGAGGAGGTTGCTGGCCAGGCCGAATGTTGCCAGGTCAGGGAATGCCAGGTCCTGCCCTCCTTGGGGTTGGCTCCTATTTTGCTGCCTTCATCAGTGTTCTTGCTTGTTTAGGACACTTTGGATTGAGACTGTCCTCTCATGGAAGGGATGTAAGGAAAGGAAAAATATTTTCTAAACAGCATCCTTGTGGTGCAAGGAATAGAGAAATCCAAGTAGCCCCCTGGTTTGTGGGTGCATTTGAGGTGAACTAACTTGCCACGAGTTTAGCTGGCTTTCTGGTTTCTAGTGACATTGTGACTAGATGGAATGAAAAGTTATTTTAAAATACATTTTGTACACAAAGTTTGGAATAATAAATTTTACAGAAAAATGAGAAGTGCACATGAAGGAAAAATTTGTTTCTTCCAGTCTCAGCCACTGGATAAATACCTAGTACATATAGCAAAGGTGTCTTGTTTGTTGTTTGTTTACTTCATGCTTCTTTGTTTTCTTTCATTTCATCTAGGAATTGATTCCATCCAGCCAGCTGTAATTTTTTTTCTCTGTGTGTTTCCCTCTCATAGAAAATAGCTAGCATAGGAAAACCAGATTGTATTATGTGTTGGATCAGATTGGTGCCGATGTGATAAAGAATGGTGGTAACATCTTAGTACTAAGGAAGAAAATTTTCCTTCTATTGGGACAGGAGAACTCATGTTTCTGTTGGTGCAACAATCTTAAAATGCTTATCATTGCTGGACAAAATGCGTGACATCCAACATTAAGGATGGACAAGTGCATTTAGCTCACGGTCAGCAAGTTGCAAAGCAGAGTGCTTTATCCATTCACGGCAGCAGAAAACAGCAAAGAACAAAGGGAGCAGCAGCAGCAGCAGTGACAGCAGACAGCAAGTCCGCCCCCCTTCTGTTCACTCGGGCTATTTGCCCCAGGCTGGGTGTAGCATCCATACCTGAACCCCAGCATCACTTACACCCACAGTTCCAGCACTGGATCATGGATTAATCACAAGATCTAGAAGTCCACCCCATAATGGCATGAAGCTTGGGGGGGTAACAACTAGACACAAACCACAATAGTCTTTCATTTTTCCCTCTTGCCCATAGTTGAGAATTGCTTCTCCAATCCAAGACTATGACATAAGCACATGTTTGGCATGATAAACCCTGATCAAGTCTGGCTACAGGACACAGGAATACTGGTAAGCTTCACTAATGCATCAGCTGAATACTTTCAAAGGTTTATATTCTGTATATACATGATAGAACGGAGTGAAAATAGCACAAATATATTAAATGACCAAAGTTTATATGAGTTGTGATGATTTAAGTTTGGATTGGGACAAAAAAAGAATGGTGGTTTGAATCATGTAAGTGGTGGCATATTTAATAGAGTTAAACATTATTATGTTAATAAAATACAACGAAGACCTAAGAAGCATGAGAAATGAAGCAATAAATCAGGACCAGGAAGATAGTATCTTTTACTGTTTTGATGAAAAAGAGAGAGAGATGCTTTTACACTAAATGATTTTTGTCAATTGATTTATTTTATCATATGCCGTTAATATTTTCAGAGGTAAACAAAATCTAATGACTCTTTCAAATAGGTACAACACGGAGTTTTTTTTTTATAAGAAATAACTTTTAATAAGAAATAACAATATAATACTTTCAAAACATGTTGGTAGTACATTCACAATAATTGACACATTGCATATTGTTATCCTCATAGTATTTATACAGAGCACAGGGTATAGATATGATAAATTTCCTAATCGATATTTGTAAGGAAAGAAAAAAAGAAAAAAATTCTTCTTTTTGAACTGAGAGGAAGTAATTGTATACATACATAGTCCAATTTTCCATAATTGTGTTTGGTTACCAGTGAAACTGACAATGTTGGAGGCTGTTGACCTAAGCCTCTTACAGCTCATCATATTAATCTAGCTCTGTGTTTTATGCCTCATAATTAAGCTTTTCCTCTGAGTGATCAAGGGCAAGTTAAAGCAAGACCTGTATAACAAAACATCCATCTTCTGTATCTTCCAAGGTCAAATCCCCTCAGGATTTAGTTTGAAACCATGTACAGTGCTTTGTAGAACTGTTGTCAGTGTCAGCCTTCAGGACAAGTCACAGCCATTGCTTGACCAGTTTGCTTTCTGTGAAAGCCTGAGAGAATGTTTTTTTTATCTAGGTGACTGTCCTTAAGGCACACTATACTTCATTTATCCTTTTCCAACACAGAGGTTTTTTTTTTTTTTTTTTTAAGTAAAAGAAGATTATTTACTTAAAAATGAGGGAAGCGGTCAGGGGACAGAGAAGAGCTGGGCTGGGTGACCGGGGAGCATTTGAAGGGAGGTGCAATCAGCAGAGGGGTTGCTAAGGAGAAGTTGTGAACACTTTCCTTAAAATTTAATTAATGAAGTTCAGGCAAATTTTTAATTTTCTTATGATTAGTTTCTGTTCTCTAGAAATCAGTGTTTCTCAGTTTATCTTTCAGATCCATTCCAAGTGATACTGACTGGTTGGTTAGTTCATTACTTATTAAATGCCATTCATTCTCTCATGTGATTGTCCAAAAATCGCAATCTAAGTATCTCCTGTGTGCATGACACTTTCTTCATTTCAGTAAGGGATTCAGTTCGAAGTCAATTAGTTTGCACCTCTGTGGAGTTTCTAATCTCATGGAAAGAAGGCAAAGAGCAACTGGTGATATTAGGCTAAATTAACATTTGGGTTCGCAAGATGGCCGAACAGGAAACATAAGGAACTGCTGTGAGCAGGCTGGTCAGCAAGGGCATGCTACAGAGAAGAGAGACGTGGGACCTGAGAGAACGCCGCGCAGATTCTCAAAACCTATGACTAGTTTGTGCGCAAAGTTGCCCTACTGTCCCTTCTTTTGTGTGTTACTGAAGAGGAAGTGGAGGCCCAAGGAACACGGGAGCTCAGCTGAGTGTCCACGGTCAGGCTGCGGCTGAGGTGTCCTGGAACCCAGTTTCCCAGGCTCAGCCTCAGCTCAGTAGCAGGGTTCTTTCAAGTGGGGCCACGTAGGAGGGGGACCTAACCCCTCTTTAGTTTCTCATCTCCCTCTCTTGTAGTTTTTGTGTTCGGGTTTATATTTTTAATTACGTTCAAAGCTGCCATAGTAGTTACTGAGAAAAGGCCTGGGCATCCTCGTGTGTGCCATTTTGCTATAATGTGAAAGTGACTTGCACTAAAGGAAGTGAACGCTTGCAATTTAGGAGAGAGATGTTCAACAAAATCGATGTGGGCTTTGCTGTTGCCCCTGCACTTGACTTTTTGGGTCCCCATGACTTTCATGTCTTTTCCTCTCTTCCAAGAAATCTTTCAGCAGCTCTCATGCAGGCCTGTACTTGCTTGACAAATATGACCAGGAAGGCAGCATCTGAGCTGCTCAGTATGGTCTCCAGTCTGAGGCTTTATCTTTGAATTCTGCACACTGCATTAAAATATTGCTCCATATGAGGCCTGGGCTGACCCTCACCGAGTCCATGGGAAGCCAGAGTGCAGAGCACTCTTCAGGCTGCCTTTGTGCATTGGCTCAGGGAGCGGTTCTGGACTTGGCCTCTTCAGCTCTGTCTCAGGTTCAGCATGATCCTGTGGCAAAGCCAAGGTCAGATGGGCTAAGCAGTTGGAGTTTCTCCTTGGTTCTGTGCGGCTGGCTGACACACGCAGCCTTTCTAGGCTGGGTTTCTGCTTGGGAGAGGAATCCAAAGTCCAAGCAGATGTTTCTTTCCTTCTTTTGCAAACCTCTTTTCATTGTACTAGGCATGGTGTCAAAGAAGCAGTTGGGGGTAGCTTAGGTAGGGGTGGAAGGTCAGTGTTCTTAGCTAATACTGCAAAATAAGAGGTTTCGGATTTGTTGCTGCTTCTGTTCGCCAGTTGGGCCACTGAGAGTGACTGCTGGAGTCTAAAGATCTCCTCTGCACGCCAGCCCTGGCCATGGAGTCCAGGCAGGGGAAGAGAAGCTTACCCAGCTGCCATCGGAGGCGTCTTGGTGGCAGAAAACAAAATCTTTAAGCACTCAGCTGCCACACTTTAAGGTCCTTTCCTCCAGAGCAGTTCAGATACACAAATTTCCTCTTCTGTAAAATACTCTATATTTAGTTACTAAGAAGATACAGATACAGCAAGGTATGAGCTGCTTCTCTTTCCTCTATAACCCTATGTCTTTTGAAATGAACCCCCATGCACACATTATTTTTAGCTACAGATGGCATCTATGGTTAGCTTTACAGTGCTGCCATTTTACATGGCTCTGTAAAGAGGCCCTCAAAATCACTGTCCTTTAGTAACCTGAAGTGTTTGGCCTTCTAGTCGGAGCTGCTGATGGGGCAATGTGTCAGATGGGGAATGGTGCTTGAGAACACACTATGCATTTAATTCTACTGTTGTCCACGTGGAGTTGCTGACACCTGTAGTTCACATTTTCCGTACAGCCTATAGATCATGGTAAGCAATTCCTTGGCTAGTTTCCTGGGTATGAAATAAATGTGACAGCAAAAAAGGGAGGACTTATATCAAGGTTATGGAATTTTATGATTGGGAAGAGTTCCTTGCTGTGAAGCTAAAAATCATGTTTAATGCTTATAGCAATTGTTTTTTCCAAATCTGGTGAGAAACATACATAAGTTGGAATCTTCTTGTTAGTTATTTTTTCTTGCTTTGTGCCCTGTTAGCCAACACCAGTTGCCATTAACATTGCCGTTAACTGAGGCACGTTGCTCCCTCCTTAACTGAGTACGTGGTGTGAAGTAGATTGGATCAAGATGGACTCTCCAGGGTGGGTCATGCCCACACACT
>PVJA010043536.1:0-16707 GCA_004027025.1 Myocastor coypus | reverse complement strand
CTCTTTTCTTTTTTTTTTTTTTTTTTTTTTTTTTTTTTTTGTCTTTTTGAGACAGGGTCTCGCTATGCAGTTGAGGCTGGTCCTGCACTCACTTTTGTAGCCCAGGCTGGTCTCAAACTCACACCAATCCTCCTGCCTCAGCCTCCCGAGTGCTGGGATTACAGGCGTGAGCCACCACGCCCGGCTAAGTCTTTTTAAAAAATAAAAATAAATCTATAAAGAGAAAAATGCAATTAATCATCACATGTAAAAAAAATCAACACATATGGATCTGTGTTGCCAAACACATGTTAATTGTAGTCCCATAAAAAAGGGGGAAATTAATGGGCAATAAATAATGCTTAAAGAAAGAACAAGGAATCACAATAATAATATGCATTATTTTGCCTGTACTTGAATAAAAGTTGTAGAAGGCTACATATGAAACTAATATGAGGGCCGGGCGTGGTGGCTCACGCCTGTAATCCCAGCACTTGGGAGGCTGAGGCAGGAGGATTGGTGCGAGTTCGAGACCAGCCTGGGCTACAAAAGTGAGCGCAGGACCAGCCTCAACTGCATAGCGAGACCCTGTCTCAAAAAGACAAAAAAAAAAAAAAAGAAACTAATATGAGGGCCAACAAGATACCTCAGTGGACTAAGCACCTACTCAGGCAAGGGCAGGGACCTGTGTTCAATCCTGGGTACTGCTGGCCCCACACCCAGGCCACCAACCAACTGAGTTGGAGCATGGTGTTGCACACCTGCAATCCCAGCACTGTAGAGGCTGAAAACAGGAGGATTACTACAAGTCTGAGCTGCATAGCGAGACCCTGTACCAAATATACTTAGGGAAGGAAGGAGGGAGGAAGGGAGGAAGGGAGGAAGGGACAGAGGGAGTGTGAGAATACCTGGCAGAGGGTGGAAAAGGTAGGCCAGGGATAAGGTTGGCCTCGAACTTGGTGATCCTCTTGCTTCAGCCTCCTGAGTACTGGGATTACAGGCCTGTGCCACCACATCCAGGGACATCTTGATGAGCACCCCTCTGTATCATTTTGATCTTCAAAGCTTGGGAGTGTCTTACCAACTAACAGAAAAAGTGTTTAAAAAATAAAAGCAGAAGGTGGTAATACTTCTGGAATCCCAGCTACTGCAAAGCTGAGGCTGGAGGATTTGGGGTTTGAGGCCAGCCTGAGCCACATAGCAAGACTCCAACTCAATATGTAACTCAGATCATATCACCTCTCTGCTCAAACCCTGCAGAAAGGAACTTCCCAAATCCTCTGAAGTAAAAACTGAAGACCTAGCCATCCCGTTCCCCCACCTCCTTGATCACCAAGTCCTCAGTGCACAGCCCTGTCGCTGTTTGGGGAACCTGGCTAGCACATTCTCATCTCTCCATCTTTCCACTGGCATTCCCTCGACTGGGAATGCCATGTCCCTGGCTATTTGCACACCTGGCTCCCTTCTCTCCTCTAGATCTTGGCTCAAATGTCACCTTTGTGTACAGACATGCCCCGATTCCCTCCCAGCCTCCTCATTTTCTCAGAACAGCCTCCGGGACAAGTTGGCGCTTTCTAAGCAAGTGAGAGTGGATGAAGGAAGCAAAGTGTTATCTCAAGCTGGCTGTCTGTCGTCTGTGTCTGTCTGTCTAACAGCCACTGGCATCCCTAGTGCTGGCAGTGAGCAGGGTCCTCAGATTGCAATAGTAACCATCCACACCTGCCTGCTCCGAGGCACTGAGACTCAGAGTATGAAATCCGGGATCCAGCCCCCACCAAAGCAAAGCCTGGTAACCTCTTGGATTAAAAATGCCACCTTGAGGGGCTGGGGAGATAGCTCCGTGGCACAAGTGCCTGCCTGGCAAGTGCAAGGTTGTGAGTTTGAACCCCGGTCCCACCAAAAAAAAAAAAAAAAAAAAAAAAATGCCACCTTGCAGTTAACAAATGGCACCAGGCCAGTCAGCTTCAACAGAATTGTGGGGCTTTCGCTGCAGCCTGTCCTTGCCATTTGAAGGGAACTGTCATTTCCTGAGACATGTAGGAAGAAGTCAGGGAGGGAGGGCAATACCAGGCTGGCTTGGAACAGCAGCCACTCAGGGTAGAAACAGCCCTGGGTAGAGGGCAGCTGAGTAATATGGAGCTTAAATGCTCAGAGCCTCCAAAAGAAATCTAGGAGCCGGGGAGATAGCTCCGTGGCACAAGTGCCTGCCTGGCAAATGCAAGGTCGGGAGCTGGAATCCTGGCCCACAAAAGGGGGGGGGGATCTTACCGCTCCTCTCACCTCCCCACCCAGTACCTCCTGGGTCCTTCCTGCCCCTTAGAGCAGCTTCTATCTGATCGTACTTCCCCGAGCCAGATCGACCAAGGCTACAGGCCTGTTGCAGTCACTTACCTGCTGAAATATTAAAGGCATTTGGCCTTACCTTAATTGCTTCACTGAGCTTTTTTTTTTTTTTTTTTTTTTTTTAACCTTCTACCCTGTGCCAAATGATGATCAGGTAGGGGATGGAGTTGAAAATGTTCCCCGGAAACAGCAAGTTTTTTGCCCTCAGGAGCTTGTTTGTGGCAGGGGAGACAGGAACTGCAGGTTCACCGCCCGCGACAAGCCTGCGAAAGACAAAACAGGATGATGTCACAGAGACTGGAGGAGAGAGCAACAGAGTAGGCCATCAGGAGAGTCTCTCCGTAGAGGTCACAGCGTTAAATGGAACGCTGTCCTTTTAGCTCTGGGCCCAGCGCCTGGCCGTTATTAAATGTTCAACAAATCTTAAGGATCCCTACTGTCATTTTCATGTTTAGTGTCCCCTCTCTCAGAAGAAACTGGGCTCCTGGGGGGCGGTGGAGACAAGGCTCACAGGTTCCTCCCCTGCCCTAGGGCGCAAAGCACTCAGCCGGTACACAGTAGGCTCCAAGAATGCTCTGGGCTCCTGCCCGCAAACTCCTCTTGCAGTTTTCACACACAGCGTTTGAAGGTTCGTGCTAAAGAACTGACAGTCTCTGGGCTGGGTCTCCGCCCACTGCACTGACCCATCCGCCCAGGCGGAGGAGAACAGAGGTGCTCGGAGAACCCGGAGAGGCCGGAGCCCGGCCGGCTGAGGGCGGAGCAGGGCAGGCGGGGACGCGCCGCCGCCCCACGCTTCCGCGCCCAGCTGCGCCCAGCTGCGACCCCGCCCCCAGAGCCGAGGTTGGCTGCGGCTCGGCGGCCGCCGATTGGCCCCCGCAGCTCCGGCGCAGGCTCCGATTGGCTATGACGCGCGTCCTGGCGAAACCCCCGCCCCCGCCGCCGCCGCGCCGGGCGCCGGGCGGTCATTGGGCGGCGTGATCTCGCCGCGGTTCCGCGGCTGTGCAGCCCCGGTAGAGCGCACCAGGCGGGCTGGGCCAGTGGCTATGGCGGGCGCCGAGGACGGGACGGGCCAGCGTCCAGAGCTCGACGAGGACGAGGCGGCGTACTGCAGGCGCTGGGGCGCGCAGCACGCCGGGGCCCGAGAGCTGGCCGCGCTCTACTCGCCAGGTAGGACCCCTGTCCCCCTGGGCCTGCAATCACCAGCCCGGGCTACGGATAGCGACCCAGCTCCCGGGGTCCAAATCCCAGCCTGGGGTCCAAATGGGGAGCGCCAGCTTCAGCTTCTAACTTGCAAAGAGCGACCCTAGATCCAGGAACCCCACCCGGTGTCCCCTTCCAAGCCTGTGTCAGAATCCCAGCTCCGGGCTTTCTGGCAGTGGAGACACTCCCCGAGTCGTGGAACTACGCTATCAGGTCCCGAGGCACGATCAGACCCCCGCAGATCCGAACCGCGCCCCACCTCCCCCACCCCCCACCCCTGGGCACCTTGGACTACAGCGAGCGCCCCCAGACTTAAGAACCTTCACTCCAGGGCCCAGCCCAAGGCAGCTCCTTAACAAAAAGTACTGTCCCAGAACCCCTAAAGTCGCATCCGCTCCTCGGTTTCCCAGATCGGGAATCAGCAGCCAAGCGTTCCATCTGTACCCTCATCAGGACCCTGGGCTGCGGTGACCTCACCGCTCTGCAACCTGGGAATAGCAGCTCTCTTCTCACAGAACCCTAACTTGGGAGCTGTCGGGCAGCAGAGTGTGTCAGACACGTTTCCTAGGATCCCCGTCCTAGTTATTGCTTCAGCAGCTGCCAACTGCGGTCTTCCCTTCCGCTTTGGGGAGCCTCAGGGAGCATCAACCCACCCTCCCACATTCCTAGATTCCTGGCAGTGGGCGATGTAAACTGCCCAAGTAGTGTTCCCTAAGTACAAAGCTCAACTCCAGCTCTGCCCCTCCCCCATAGCCATGCATTGCCTCCTCCATTAGGATTTGGGATGCAGAGCCCACCAGATCATAACATAAAAGACTGGGTGGACCCGGGCGTGGTGGCGCACGCCTGTAATCCCAGCACTCGGGAGGCTGAGGCACGAGGATCGGTGCGAGTTCGAGACCAGCCTGGGCTATGAAAGTGAGCTCAAGGCCAGCCTCAACTGCATAGCGAGACCCTGTCTCAAAAAGACAAAAAAAAAAAAGACTGGGTGGAGGCAACTCTGCCTCCTTCCTGCAGGCAGAGATCTGCTTCTGGCTTTGCCCACCTTCTTGATGTAGAAAGTAATCGCCTCCATCCTGTTTCTGACGCTCAAGTGAGCTCCAAGAACCTCCTAGAGCCACTCCTCCCTACCCTGCGCTCCCAGGCAAGATCCTCTGTCCCCTAGGGCCTCAGGAACTATCTTTGAGAACTCCAGGTCAGGTGACTCAGTGAAGCCCCTCCCTCCACATGCAAGTTTGTCTGTCAGACATTCTGACAGCTTTCCCACCCTGTCTCTCTAGGTTTGGTGCAGTGGCTGCTGCAAGTGGCTGCATGACCTTGGGCCATGTGCTCTCCCCTACTGGGTCTCAGCTTACTGTCCCCGCTTTCTGCTACAGGCTGTGCATGCAGTCTTGCAAACCTTACTTGTGCACGTGGTCTGTACTGCCATGGTTTCTTCCAGCCACACCCAGCACACCCAGTCTCTAGATATATGGGTGGGCGGCATTAATAGCCAGACTCCTGCACTGTGTGACCTGGGCCAAGCCACTTTCCGTTTTGTCCCCTCTGATCAAGTGCAAGGTGGAGTTTATCTGCCTCTGTGTTGGGGAGAGGAGACAAGCTTGCTGCCTGCCTGCACAGTGTCCAGCACGCAGCATGCAGTCTTTCAGCCCTCTCTGGCCCTCAGACACCCAACCTGGGAAGTGCAAGGTTTCAGAGGCCAGGTCCCACCCCCACCCCCACCCCCACGCACCTGCTTCCAACAGAAGGGCTCCCAGGTATTCTGGACCTCCCCAGGGACTGCCACTTCAGCCCTCTGTTAGTTTCATCTCTTGTCCAGTTCTGAGTTCCCAGAATGCCTTTCTTTCTGAAAAATAATCATGCTAGAATCTGAGGCTACAGTGTCTCCTGGGTGCCCCAAACCAGCAATCCTTCTCTCCTGACCTGAAAGGGACAGGTGGAAACCAGTTTAAGCTTGTTGTTTGAAGGTTCTTTCCCTTGGTGTGCCTCTGTGCCTGGGCTGTGTGGTCTTGGGGAAGTTCCCTGACCTTTCTGAACTTGGGCAGTATGTTGGTTACTTTTCTCTCATTGCTGAGACAGAATACCAGCATCCAAAATTAAGGAAAGAAGGGTTTATTTAGCTCACAGTGTATAGAGGTTTCAGTCGGTGATCCTCTGGCACCAAGGCAGGGTGACGTGGTGAGGGACGACAACTCAAGGCAGCAGAAGACTGCAGAAGCAGCACGATCTCTGCCCTCCTCTTACACAGGATGAGAATATTTACAAAGAAAGGACTCTGACTTTCTGCTGAGTTGCAGTTCTAAACCTTTCAAGTTGATACAATGTATCAACCATTACATACATTAAAAAGAGAGACCAGGCTCAACATAGATTGAGCACCTGTCTTGCAGTTCTGGTGGTAGGCCCAAGGGGCAGAGCAGCCATGCACACACAGAAAAACTGGAGCTGACATTTTAGTAAGGCAAGCAGTAAACCCCCAAATAAAGGAAATGTTTCACCTGCTTAGTAGTGACAAGTGTTAAGATACAGAGTAGAAAAGGGGGGAGGGAACAGATTCTGGAGAGGCTGACATTGTAGAAAGCAGGCGGTTCGGTTGGCTTCTGCTTAACAGGTAACATTTTAACAGACGTGAAGGAAGAAGAAAAGGAGCTCTGAGAATTACTCACAAAGCACTGGGGAGATAGCTCAGTAGAATAAGCACTTGCCTGGCAAGCATAAGGGCCTGAGTTCAATTCCTCGTTCCACAAAAAAAAAAGAGAGAGAGAGAGAGAGAGAGAATTACTCTTGGCTCATTCTCACTAATATAGCACAGAGTATAGAGTCCATTCTCTAGAGGAGGAAGCCGAAACCCCAGGCCTTCCTCACTGCTCTGCACATGCACACAGGTTCTCTTCTAAGTACTGGTCCTGACTGGGATAAGGAGGCTCTTGCCTCCAGCAGCTGGAAAGATCACATGGGTTGGGGTATCTGTTAGGTTTGTCTGGGTGCCTGAGTCTTAAGGGGTTCCCTGTCCATCTCTGTCTGGAAATTTCAAGAAGCTCAGCAAAGAAGGACCTGCCCTAAGTCACATGACAGTTAGGGGCAGCCTAGAACTGGGAAATGGTGGGAACATTCCGAGTTCTAAATTCTATGACCTCATGCTTGTCAGGCAGGCACAGTGCCACTGAGCTATATCCCTGGTCCAGTGTTCCAGACACTCACCCTGCCCTGTGGAAGTGAGCCAGTCAGGGCTGGGTGTACAGGAGTGGCTAGTGCTGCAGGCCAGCAGAATAGATATGTGTTGGGCCTGGGGCAGGGGATAATGAGGGGTTACAGCACCTGGTCCTGTGGACCCCAGGTGTCTGGGTGAGAAGTTTGAGCCTTACTGTGAGACCTGGGAGCCCCAGAGTGCCTGACACAGCCCTCCACTCTGGGTTTAAGCTTCCTAGCAGTGACCCAACCTATGTTCAGTGCCAGGTTGGTGAAGGGCCGGGGCCCGAAGCAGGTGTCTTCCCAGAGGTGCTAGCTGGAACCTGTCAGTGCCACTTCTCAAAGGCCTGGGCCCTCAGGGCCAATGCAGCCTGGCGGGGCCTGGATCCAGTTATTCCATCTCCCTGGCCAGCTGTGGCTGCCTCTGCCCAGAAGGCACAGGAACACGCTAAGGGGTTTAAGATGTCAGGAACACAGGGTGGGTGGTGGGGAATGGTGAGGGCGTCAGGAGCAGGAGCCTGGCCTTGCTTTCTCTCTCTCAGCTTTGGCTATGCTTTTTTTCCTCCCCATCTCCCTTGTCTCCACTGTTTGTTCTTTTGCTCTCTGTCTCATCTTTCTCTGGTTCCAGCTCTCTTCTCTGTGTCCTCTGTCTCTGAGCCCCACATTCTCTGTGCTTCTTATCTTCCCCCTCCCCCAGGAGATCAGGGAATTCCTGCTGCTTGGGGCTGTTGGAAGCACAGGTTATTTGGGGCTTGTCTTGACCCAAGTGGAAAAAGCCAGGCCCAATACCAACCCCTTATCTATGGCCTGGCCCTGGGAAAGCAAGATGCCAGAGGCCTGGCGTGACCACCCCACTCCTCCCACTCCACACCCAGAGGGACCAGCCCCTCCCCAGGCCAGCAGGGGTCGCTGCTGTGGGCACACAGCCTCACACCACCAAGCCAGGGCTGGTGGGCAGAGGGCTCCAACACTGCAGCCAGTGGACAGGGGGCCTCCACATCCTTCAAGCCCACCCCGACCTCCGCCTACACATCTGTCTGGTGACCACCTGACCTCAGCAGACTGCCAGGCTGGTGGTCTATGCCATGACTCTGGTGGCCCTTGAACAACTTGGGCCAAGTCCCTATATCTTTCCAGGCTATTTTGTCCCTCACAAAGATGAGGAGAACAGTCCCCGTGCAATAGGGTGTGGTGAAGGATGACAGGCCACTCATGGCCCTGACCCAGCGGAGCTAAGGTGCTCCCCAAAGCCACCTGTTGTTATCTAGGTATTTTTTATGGGTCAGGACTGGGGTACTCAGTCTGCAGAGATGGTGTTTCCATGGGCACATATTCAGAATGCAGGGACCTTCTCCAAGGTAGGGGGAAAGAGCGGGGCCATCCGTGGGGTCACAACAGCCTAGAACATTCAACCCACCATGTCCTGTTTCAGAGTCTAGGATCCACACCCACGTCTAAGCCTCAGTTTCCTTGTCTGGACAGGCTGGTCACACATTTCCTTCCTTGACAGAGCTAAGACTTGAATGAGAGGCTGTATCTCAGGATGGGACACCAGTGACCACAGGAGCCGAGCCAGGGCAGCTACCAAGCAGTACAAGGACTCGGGGAGGGGAGGGGACGTGGGAGCCTGGAGCTGGGACCATCAGAAGGGGTGGGCTGGGCTGCAGGACCCCTGAGTCCCTTTAGGATGCAGGAATTTACGGTTTGTTTGTGGCTGAGATGGGGTCTTAGCCTGTAGCCCGGGCTGTCCTTCAGTGCTTGGTCCTCCTGATCTCTCGTGTCTGTTTGCAAGTGCTGGGATTACAGTGTATGCCACCAGCCCAGCTCTTTAGCTTGTTTTAAGAAAACAGAGTAGAAACTTGCCAGAGGGACCAGTTGGCCATACCTCAGATGCGGGCCACTGGAGGCTGGGGAGGTAGTTCAACAATATAAGCACCTGCTTGGCAAGTGTAAGGTCCTGAGTTCAATCCCTGGTACCTAAAAAGGAAAAAAAAAAAAAAAAATGGAATCAAACCTCAGATGTGGGCCTGACCCTGTTGCTGTGGGCTCTGTCACCACAGGAAGCCAGGAAAGGTCTACCTGGCCTTTGATTTTTTAATATTTTTTTATGTATTTATTTGGTACAGGGTCTTATAGGCATGTACCAACACTCCCAGTTTCGGTGACCAGCATGGGATTACAGGGCCTGCACTGCATGCAGTACTGGGGATTGAACCCAGGTCCTTGCACTTGCCAGGCAGGCCACTTAGACCACTGAGCTATCTCCCAGCCCCTGGCCTTTGTTTCAGGCAGCATCCTCCTATTCTTGCTCTTCAACCCCACTGTTAGGGATTCCTGCTTCTAAGTCCTGGCCACAAATAGGAACCAGAAAGAGGAAGGTGCAACTAGACCTAATCAGGTGATGTCAGGCTGGGGCTGCTGGGACCGGAAGGAAGGCTGCGTGGCCTGAAGAAAACAGCCCAAATGAGAAGCAAGGAAGGAGCAGCGCTAGGCCTACTTCTGCAGCCATGCAGCTCCTGTTGAGGGCCTTATCTTTTCTGACCTGTAGCATCTTCTGCTACACCCACAGGACGAGGGGATGCGTCCTGGTATACCCTCCCCCTTGGAGCTTTGATCTTCCCAGGGGATAGCAGGTGGGCAGTGCAGGCTGTCCTGGTTCTGACTGAGGATGGGCCAGGAGCAGTGTGCTATTATGCGACTTGGACCAGACCTATCTGTTCTGTCACTTTTCTCTTTCTCCTTCTGTCTCTCTGCCCCCCATTTCCCTATCTGAACAAGTAAGGGGCCTGATACTTCTTCCCACAGTATATTGGTGAGGAGCACCCAGAATGTAGCCTGGTGGTCCTCCTGACTGATCACGGGGGCACCAGGGCCCTGGCAAGTGCCCGAGTGTACATCCCTTCACCATTGGTCCTGTTGGCAGAGGGCCTGGGCCCCCGACCCTCTAGAATGTTCCCAGGGTGATAGGGTAACCAGGAATGGAGTGACTGGAGGGAGGGTAAAAAATGGGGATTTAAGAACCAGACGCTTGGCCATGAGATCTCCGTCAGTGGCTGGCCAGCTTGCAGCCATGGGCCCCCCTTCTTCCATTCAGACCCTCAGCTTCCTGCACCTAGTAACTGCTCAGGGAATGTTAACCACTAACAACAGGAATAAAACTATTAGTGTCCTTAAGGGTCTCACACCTCTGAGACCAGCTGCCCACAGCCCAGAGACCAATTCACGGGTTCCATGTCAGCCAGGGGTGTTTTTTACTTCATTTTATTTTTAAAAAATTTATGGTTAAAAGAAGAATGTTGGTTTGGTACATTCAAAAAGGAGTGAATATAAAACCACTCTACTGCATAGATTTTTCTCTTTCTGCATAAATGGCTGCAGTTCGGTGCTCTACAATGCTACTGCTTTACTGTAGAGAGTGACCAGGCTGCCACCTGGCCACACAGGTGCTGTATGATGAGCATCCCCAGGTGATGAGTGCTTAGGTTATCCCCAAAGTTATGGCATCTCAAGAAAACTGCAGTGAGTCAGCCAGCTTGCCTACACCGATGGATGTGTTAAAAACAAATGGTCGCCAGGACCTGTTGTCCTAGCCCTCAGCTCAGCCTGGGCAACTTAACAAGACCCTAGATTAAATTTTTAAAAAATTGGAAAGGGGGCAGGGTTGTATAGTGGCTCAGTGCAAAAGCTATGGATTCAGTCACAGTACAATACACACACACACACACACACACATACACACCACACCACAATGGCAGCCCTGGAAGAGATTTGCCACCTAAACCCTGAGACATGGCTTCTCTTCAGGACCAGAAGCTCCGCCTCCTTGGACCCCTAGCCCAACTGGCAGCACCAGGCAGTGGCCAAGCCTAGAAGCCCCAGCATCCCCCAGGCTCTGTGTCACCTGCTCCATGTAGGTGTGGGCAGGTTCCACACCTCTGAATCCTCAGCTGTAAGAAAAGGTGTGGGGCAACTGGTGCCCAAAGCTTCCAGTCAGGTTAAACAGAGCTCATCACAGCTCCTGGCTTCTCCAGAAAGAGCCTGGGTGGCACCAGAGTTGAGGTTCCATCTGTCAAGGAATGGCACAGACAGAGCCAGCTCCTCGCGGTGTGACCCACAGCCTTCTTGGCACCTCGAGCCTGGCTCCTGCTCAGCGCCCCTCTCCCCTCAGGCAAGCGCCTCCAGGAGTGGTGTTCTGTGATCCTGTGCTTCAGCCTCATTGCCCACAACCTGGTCCACCTCCTGCTGTTGGCCCGCTGGGAGCACACGCCCCTCGTCATCCTAGGCATAGGTGAGTGCTGGCCCTCAACCTGTGAGTATGTGTGTGTGTGTGTGTGCGCGCGCGCACGCATCGGTCAGTGGGAGGCACATCCGTCCCTCTGCCCTGACATGTGAGCCCAGCTTACAAGCCAGCTGCCAATCCTCAATCCTCAGCTGTCCATTCCCCTAGGCAATCCCTCCTGGCAGGCAGGTAGTTGCTGAGGTCATCGTCCTCTTCCAGATGAGGAAACTGAGGCTCAGAGAAGGCGCCAGCCGGAAGCACAGCCTAGGTCTTCACGTACCAGCACCACTTGCCCCACGGTGACTCAGTTCCTTCCCACAGCGTCCCCCTCTCTCCCTTGGACTCTCGCTGCCAACCTGTCCTGGGCTCCCAAGCTGAGGGGGCCACTGGGGCCTGGGGCCTGCCTGCCCTCCCCAAGGCTTCAGTTCTCACAATCTCATTAAGAACATTCTGGCAGCCTAAGCCAATAGTGTTCAGGCCACTAATGGAGCCATCTGGCCTGAGAAAGGCAGGGCACATCCTGAGGGTACTGGCTAGGGGTGGGGAGAGGAAAGCTGGCCAGTGCCACCAGAGCCAGGCTGCTGCCTGTCCCCAGGATGGGGGACCGAGGACCCTAGCCCAGGCACCAAGCTCAGGACAGCACACTGAGGCAGCCTCTGCAGCCGTCCAGACTGCCAGCTCTGAAGCCACAGTTTTCCTGGCTGGGTAGACCGCCTGCCAGGAACTGGAGGACACACTGCTCTGGGCCTTGGCCAGCTGGGATGGAGATCTTCAGGGTCTGAGCCCAGGTTTGGAGGGAAGAGGGTGTCCTGGGCAGGTCTCTACCTCCCTTCCTGGTCAGGACAGGAATGTCCAGAGAGAGCCTGGAAGCATCTGGCCTCTGAGCAGCCCCACATGGCAACCAGCTCCCTGCCTGAACCTCTGCCTCGGGGCTGATAAGAGCAGACAATCCCCTGATAGCACTGTTTGCACAGGCCCCAATCCATTTAAATAGCTGCCCTGATTTGAGTGTTAATACACAGGTGGTTAGGGCACGGTGCCAGCCGCCAGTGCCTGCCCCTACCTGTCACCATGCTTCCAGAGGTTCGAGCACCCATGTGGCCCCAGAAATCAGGAAGAGCAGAAACATGAAAGGTGTGAACTGGTAGAGCCAGGCCAAATGGGCTGTGAAGTTGGCAGGCACAGTGAAGATGAGGGGGTGATGGGGAAGCTTCTCGGGGAAGGTAGCATTTGTATGGAGTCCTGAAAGGGGAGGGGAGGGTAGCCAGGGCTGCAGGAGGTGCTGGTAACAGAAGAGAGACATAGGAGCCTGCAGAGGCACCTGCAGGGAGCAGGACTTGAAAGCCCCCACACAGAGATGTGGCCGAAAGTCCAGAGACTGCTGACTGCCCCCCCGGCTGAGTGTGCTTCCAGGCCATAGGGGAGACACCAGGGCCCACAGAGCTTGTGGAGTCTTGAGGACCAGCTAGGAGCACTGGCAAGGTGGGGCTGAAGGGACTGTCCGACTGTCCCCCAAAGGACCCTGTCTTGTGATGGAGCGGGGCTGAGGGGGACCCTTGAGGGGGCTGAGTCCTCTGGGGCCACCCTGGAGGAAGGTATCCCCCACACAGGACTCAGTGAGTGGAAAGTTCAAACTTCAGGGAAGTCACAGGACTCGGGTCAAAGGTAATGGGCAGGGCTTGATTCTGAGCCCACATCTGTGAAGAAGGCCTGGGCCCTGGCAACCCCTCAGCTGTGTCCACTGTGTCCCCTGCTGCCACACTGTTTATCTCCACTGCTGGCCTGCAACTTCCAGGCAGGGACAGAGAAGTCCCAGTAGCTGGCTTGTGGGGCCCAGGGATAGTCCCATCTCCATGTTTGCAGGGAAGAGTGCTGACTAGGTTGATGCCACCGGGTGAGTCAGCCATCAGCTAGAGCTGGGACAAAGCAGCTTCTGTATGCTGCCCCGCCCCCATGCCTGTCCAGCCTCAAGGGCATGCGCCTGGACTCAACTCCTGAAGGAACAGGCTGAAAGCTCCTCCCTGCCTGGACTGAACCTGACATCCCCAGGACTGGAGGAAGACAGGTACTGGTCTCACCACAGGCTACAAGACAGGCCTCAAGAGCACATCATGGCAAAGCATGTCACCCCACTAGCTACCTGGCTTCTGCTGGTCGAGAAGGTGACATTCTTTTCCAGCCTCTTAGCCCTGTCGCTGTGAGTGACCCTGACTGCCCACACTGGCCATGACCTTGGGCTATCCTTCCCTGCAAGTCTCTGGTGGAGCCCCTGACTGAGAGTACAGGGAAAGAGGTTGTCTTTTTTTCAAATAGACTTTGTGTTTTGCAGTTTGAGATTTACGGAACAGCTTGAACAGGAAGCCCACAGTCCCTCCGACATTCCTGGTTTGCCACTTGCGGGGCCTCAAGTGCGCTAGACAAGCACTCAGCCAAGGCCCACACCCTTGGCTCCCAGCCCCTGGCTCCTGGATGACCTTAGGTGACCCTGGTGTCCTTTTCCTGGTCCAGGATCCCTTCTGGCCTTCCTCTAACTCAGGCTCTTAGGGCTGTGACAGTCTCTCAGGCCTTTTTTGCTGTTTTGGGACCATGATGCTTCGGAGAACCAGCAGGTATTTCGCAGCGGTCCTCCTGTACTTGCCGGTGTCTCCTATGAATAGCCAGCACTGGGGTGGCTGTCACCATGCATCACCAGGTCATGGGGCTGCACGGAGCAAGACTTGCTGCTGTGATGTGGCCGTGGTTGCTGGCCCAACCACGACTCCACTGGAATGTCCCTCTGTCCTCCTCCCAGTGTCCTTGAAAAGAAGTCTCTGCCCGGCCATACTTAAGGCCGGGAAGCTAATGCCCGATAGCAGCTGCCTAATACACCTAACATAATGTGTTGGCCATTATCACAAGAATGTTTTTTCTTATCATTATTCTCATTATCTGTGAAGATTAAATGCATAGTCGGATTAAAGAGATAAGATGGGCAGCCTCCCGGCCTATCCGTGTGCAGTATGGGGATTAAAGAGATGAAGTACCTGAGGTGGTGCTGGCACAGAGCCCGGAGCCTTCAGTGATCGATACAAGCAAAGCATCTAAAATGAGGTGTGGTGCTGTACACCTGGAGTCCCAGCACTCTGGAGGCTGAGGCAGGAGGATCGTTTTGAGTTTGAGACCAGCCTGAGCTACAAAGTGATCTCAAAGCCAGCCTGAACTGCATAGCGAAACCCTGTCTGAAAAAAGACAAAAAACAACAGCAGCATCTGGCCTCTTTCCCCAGGGCACGAGAGTGTCTGTTCATACTTGAAGCCAGTGTCTAACAAGCCAGATGAGAGTCTGACATTTCTACCAGGTGCTGGGTGGAACTCTGCTTGGCACCACAGAGGGTGAGGCCAGGTGCACAGACCCTCGGGAGCTCTCAGTTGATGTTACCGGTGAAAGGTGCCCAGCCCACAGAACATGCCACGTACCTATTACTCGTGTGCATGCAACAGTATAGCAGGCAGAGTCCATGCTCGTGGGAAACGGGCCTGTCAAAACCCTCAGCTACCCTCAGTACACAGGGAAAAATGCCAGAGCCCAGAGGAGGCCAGGAGTTTGCCCAGGAATATAGCCCACAACTCTTGTCTGGCCCCAAGACTTTTGTGGCATTTGCCACATGGTCACTTGTCCCTCCTGGCAGGCAGAGGCTGAGAGTCCATGGCAGGCAGTGTGCAGTGGGAGTTCCAGCAGCACCTGACCTGCAGGGGCACAGTTTCCAGGTTGGAAAGGAGCCTCACCTCCCTCGCCTGCCCGAGGCTGCCACTTCCAGGCTCTGTGACCTGGGATGGTGGTTTGCCTCCTCTGAGCCTCTTTCCTAGTCCAAGAAGTAAGGTTGATAACGAAGCCCTCTCCAGGGGTGACAAGTGCTGGGAAATCAAGCAGGCAGAGAGAAGTGGTGGAGTACAGCAACTTGCTAAGGCAGCCTTAGGCAGGAAGGGCGGGTGACCTGCGTCCTGAGCAGAGCAGTGTGGATTTGGTGGGCAGAATGCAGAGAAGCAGATTTTATTTTGAGACAAGTTCTCACTACGTTGCCTAGGCTGGGTTCAAACTTAACCATCTCCTGCCTCAGCCACCAGAGGACTGCATTGACAGGTGTACAGCACCACACCCAGAAAATGCTGTTTTCCTGCGCCTTCCTTGTTGGCTCCCCACCCATCTGAGTGACTGCCTGGACTTCTGCATGCTGAAAGGTCCGCTGTCCTGTGCCCCACACACACACACACACTAGTTTTGAGGCCCCAGCCCAAAGCTGTTGCCTTCCCATGCTTGAACCAGCCTAGGGGGCCTTCAGCTGTGCCTCTCAGACCTGGGGGAGGGCATAGCGCCCCACACTCTGAGCCTGTCCCCTGGCTCATCAGCCTGTCTTCAGGGAGGGGTCCATCCTTAAGGCAGCCTGAGACAGCCAAAAAACAATAACAATAATAATAATAATCCTTCTTGTTGTTGGGTTTTTGTTGTTGTTTGGTCTTTCATTTATGTATTTGGTACAGCATCTTACTATGAAGCTCAGACTATAGCCTCCCTAGAACTGGGATTACAGGCATGTACTACCAGGGATTGAACCTGGGTCCTTGTGTTTAGACTGCCGAGTTACCTCCCCAGCCCGTGTTTCTTTTTTTTTTTTTTTTTTGCTGCATTCATTCATTTATTTACTGCAGTTCGACTTGAACCCAGGATCTTTGTGCCAAACATTCCCCTCTCCTTCTATGCATTTATTTTGTCTTGCTTTGTTTCCGGTACCTGGAGCTGAACTCAAGACCTTGCGCTTGGCAGGCAGGCTCTTCACCACTGAGCTATGTATGTAGCCACCACACCCGGGTGCTCTTTGTACTTTACTCGGCTCCACTGTGTGTTGTCAACCAGGACGTGGCCATAAACAAACCCGGGCCCTCTTGGAGCTGACATTCTTGTGGTATGGGAGACAAGAAACAAGGAACAAGTCTAGATGCTGCCAGATGGTGCCAGGGAGGACGTACAAAGCCTGGAGGGCATGCGGCTGGCAGTGGGCAGCGTCTGGGGGCAGCAGATGGCAGCTGAGACATGAAAGGCTGGGGGGTAGGATCTGGGGCCATGGCCCAGTGAGGGAGGGGGGGAGGAGGGAACACTAGCACTTGGCCACTCCACCGCAGTTTCCAGTGCGTGACAGTGGGTGGGACATCTCACGTGTTAGATTTGTGCTCCAGGCAGCCCTACTGTGCACTATGTGTGACCATGGTACCATTCACTGACCCCAGGGTTGTGCATGGCAGCTGGTAGCCCCATATCTTTTTTTATAAAAATACATTTTCTTAGCGTGTCCTGATTTTGCAGAGTCTTGGCTTTCAGCACCTGTGATGATGTTCTTGTTCCTAGTCATCCCCTGGCCCCCTCCCCCCTTTCCTTCTTTCTTTCTGCTCGTCTCATCATGGTCCCCCTCTGCTTCCGCGTCATCTTTTTTAGATGCCACCTATTAGGAAAAACAAGCAGCATCTGGTATCTGTTCAGGGGGATGAGCACCTAAGCTGGCTTCTCATCCTGTCTGCTGAGAATTGTGTCAAGCTGGCTATTGTGTGTGCGTGCCCGCAGTCCCAGCACTCAGGAGGCTGAGGCAAGAAGGTCGCTGCAAGTGGGAGGCCAGCCTGGGCTAGGTAGTGAGTTCAAGGCCAGGCTGAACTACGTGGTGAGACACTGTCTCAGGAGAAAAAAAAAAA
>PVJA010043535.1:0-16709 GCA_004027025.1 Myocastor coypus | reverse complement strand
TTTTTTTTTCCAATTCTTTTATTGTTTAAATTTAACAATGGTTATATTACATATTTTCATCATCGGATCAGTTTAGATTAATACATATAGGTATATAAGATTGATCAAACAACTAAACATTAACCTTTCTAAATCCACATTACTTTTTTTTTTTTTTTTTTTTCTTTTCCCCCTTTTTTTCTTTGAAAGTTGACATATTACATATTGTCCTCACAATCATTCTATAGAGTGCAGTGTGTGGGCATGACCCACCTCCCTATTAACGTTGTATAGAAAAAAAGAAAGAAAGAAAGAAAAAAAAAACAGGAAAGAATATACTTCCGTTTGGACTAAGAGGAAGCAGATACATATACAATCAAAGGTTTTGCAATTGCAGTGTGCCACCAGTGAAGCTTGTGACGTTGGAGGGACAATTTTTAAATAAATACTTATTATGAATCAAGAATCAACTTGTCTTGAAAAAATTTTTATATAGACATAAATTGGAAAGGACCTGTATTATATTTGTGTCCACACTAATTAAGACTTATGCAGAAAAAACACTGTCCATTTGTTCTCTCTATAAAAGAAAGCACTGACATGGAATTTTTCAAAGGCTGTTGTAGTGAGCAATTACTGACTCCGGCTTGCCACGGCAGGTGCCCAGCAAGGCGGGCTGCTGTGTGAGAGCCCGGCACAGGCCCTGGCGGTTCAGGCAGGGCACAAGAATCCTGCCTCACCAGGCTGCACAGGCTCCTGCTCCTGCACTCCTAGACTAGAGCTCCGCATCCTAGTGTCAACCAAGAAATACAGGAACATGCCACTTACTGAGATAGGGTTTAGAAAATAATAGTTACAAAAATAGAACCATTTTCTTCTTCCTGAGACTATTACCTACCCAACAAGTATAGGATGAAAACTAGTGATTACACGCTTGTGAGTATTCCAGACAGCCCTGATGTCATTGGCTATTCAGTACTAATCATGTTAAAGAAAAGACTTCTGCCGCGTGAATCTTAAATGTTGAAGTACACAGATACAGCACAATGCTTCTTGTACATACATACATACATTTGTTTTACATGAGTATGTAATCTCTCACCAGTTATAGAGTAAGAATGAACAGCACAGCTAAAAGGAAAATAGGTTTTTTTTTTTTTTTTTTTTTTTTGTGAGATCTGGGTTCAAACTCATGACTTGGCACTTGCCAGGCAGACACTTGTGCCACAGAGCTATCTCCCCAGCCCCTAAAAGGAAAATGGGTCTATTTTACTATAAAAAAGAAAGCTTCAACAGCCAACAGTTACCAAATCTTACGATACTGTGTGAAATTCTTGACTCAGGTTTATGATTCTAATTACTAGGCCTACAACTCCACAGCCTACTCTTACGATTTTGGGCGAGCTGGTGGAAAGGCAGTAACACCAGTAGCACATGGGATCTACGGGCTTGGCAGGTCTGGGTTCACAGCTTACTGTCACTGTCCTCTGGGGCAGCCTTAAATAAATACAGACCTATTTCTTCTTCTGTAGAATATGGACAGCAATATTTTTCTCCTTAGCCCACCACAACATGAGACTACACTCACCTAGTGAAAAGCATCTGGTGGGCATGCTAGCACTGGCCTATAATTCAGCACGTGGGGAGGCTGAGGCAGGAGGATTTCAAGTTTTGAGCCCAGCTTTGAAAATTTAGCAAAACTGCCTCAAAATACAAAGTAGAAAAGGGGATGGGGATATAGCTTAGTGTAGAAAAAGTGAAAATAAAAGTGTCTTACAAACTATAAAGTGCAGTCCCTCACTGAGGAGCTATCAACAAAGAAGCCACAGCTCTCTACAAGTTTACAAAACAGTCAGCTTACCAGAAATGAGAAGGTGGCAGGGAGCCCTGCAGGCAGCCACCCTGGAGGACTCTGCCTCTTTACTGAGCTGCCAACTCCCCGAGGACAGAGCCCATGACAAGGAGGAATCCTGTGGGAATCTGTGGCTCATGACACACAAGCCTGGCCAGCTATTTATTCTGGAAGGCACATTTTTCATTTTGATTCTGTAAATCCTGCTCCCTGAGCAGAGTGAGAAGAGGGAACAAAGCACAGAGCTCTTTAACACTCATAGAAGCATCATGGGTCTATGATACCCAGGTACAACCACATCTGGATGCTCAGCATAATTTTCAAAATTCAACCCACTTTGGTGCTCAGCAGTAATATAAAAAGTTACATTATTTATATGCTATAAACGAGGTGCGAGCAGTGAAGTTCCATTTGAATCATCTCCCACCGTCCACTGTCTGCCCAATATCATCCCACGGGAGTTCAATTTCAACACATGAATCTGAGGCGTCCACAAACACACAGCCCATTGCAGTTGGTCTCGAGTAGTTAACAATGTTAGTGATCACATTCACTTGAGTCAAGTGTTAGAAAAATGGAGGCAGAGAGGAAGTTGTGCTTAGGTGTCCAGAGTGACAGATGGATCTAACTGGATCCGGGGAGGAACTCAGGACGCCCCCAACAGTCACTGCAAAAGGCTGTCCGCACTGCACACCAGTAGCACTCCATACTCTCTGCCAGTCCTAGTGCTATTTGAGGCACAAGTGGAAATTTGTTTTTCTCACTTTTTAAACATGAAGTGCCTGACAGCTTTTGTTAGTCATTTATTAAGTGCTTGCCATATGTCAGACAGTGTCCTAAGTTCTCTAGCATTATGTATTTATTTATTTAGTTGCCTTAGTAATCTTATGAGGAAGGCATTACTATTATCCTCACTTTTTGGAAGAGACCACATCCTAGAGCAGTTATCTGTGACCATAACTTCATTAGATAAAAAGCCAAGTGAAACTCAGGCATTCTAGAATCAGAGCTTTAATTAATACACTTTACTTTTTAAGGAAATAAGTCACTAAGGAGGATGCACAGGATACCCAATTATTTCACAAAGCAACTACTGAAGAACTAATGTGTCTCATGCTTTAATGACACCAGATTTAAACTGAAGCTCGCAGTCAGAGCATTAGTCCATCTGGGCCTCTATAAACAAAGGCCACACAATGGGGGGTTGGAAATAACAGAAACTTATTCATTACAACTCTAGAGGTCAGGGAGTCCCGGATCAAGACACTACTGGATTTCAATTCTCACAGAAATTTCAGTTCTGAGAGAAAGGCCTGCCTTACCATTCAGGGACAGGCCTTCTCACTGCCCTCACCCCCATGGTAGAAGAGGCTGTGCAGCTCGCTGGCACCTCTTTTATAAGAGCATTAATCTCACTATGCATCTCCCAGGACCTAGTCATCTTCCAGAGGCCCCACCTCCTGTTACCATCACCTTGGAGGATTAGATCTCAGCATAGGAGTTGGGGTGGGTGACATGCAGTCAGTGAAGTTACACGGTAACACTTACTTGACTTGTGTGCTTATGAGGCTAGAGGGCAGAGAGAAACTAGGGACTGGAAGAGCAACCCACGAAGAAAAACAATACTGTTCATAAGGAAAAGAAGATCCATTCTGGGCAATATCTATCTAGTCTTTTTCGGAAAATGAATCCCAAAGGAAATTCTCCAAAGGGACTGGTTGTGTAACGCTCACTCAGAATTGGTACTTACTATTTTCAGTGAAGCTTTCTCTCCACGGACACATGACTGAAAGTTTCGACACAAACTAACACAACATCCGGACACATCCCAAAGAATTCGCAGTGAAAACTTCTGCCCAAGAACTGTTCTCTGGATTCTATTGATACTAATATGAGGTCTCCCTTTGTTTCTACAGTATAAAATATGCATTTTGCTCAGATGGCTGCTCAGGTCTTTCTTAGATCTGCACTCAGCAGAGTCCCAGCATTGACAAGCAAGTAATATCTGTCACCTTTGGATTCTGAGGAAGAAAAGATAAAATGGCAGTGGGTCCTTTCAACACTTAATATGACAAATGTATTCAGCGAGGAACTACTTTTACTCTACTCTTCAGGACAAATATTGAGCCTAACTAGCCTTCTCTTCATTTTCCAGTCCCCCTTCTCCACATCCTGGTACTTAGGAAGCCCTTCCACAGCTTCCCCACTCTTTAAAGGCCCTGACCAATCATTCTGTTCTCTCTAATCACCATCAATAGCACTTTATAGCGAAGGTACATTCCTTCGCTTCTTCCTGTTCCTCGGAGCAGCTTTAGTCAACTGTATACTAAAAGAAAAGGATGGTAACACATTAAACTAAAACATATTAAACTGATCACCAGCTGGTAACATGGGAAGAGATAGTAAGGGGTCTGGTGATTTAGCTTAAGACACAGTGCCTGCCTGGTGAGCACAAGGTCCTGAGTTTGACATATATACCTCACTGTGAAGGTCCTGAGCCAACTTGGGAAAGATCCCAGTGGACAAGAAGGTAAGCCATTGCTTATGGAGAAGATCTAATTAGTTCACCTTCCTTTCTAATTCTCACTAATTTCTAATTTAATTTCTAACTAAAGCCTAGACCTTTGACTGGTATGTGATCAAGTCTCCTACGTGTAAACATGGAGATGGAGAAAGCCTTCTGGAGCCAGGGCTTCAGAACCCAGGCAGCCCTGCATGGGGCCCAAGAGCCAGCACCATGGCATTAGAGCCCAAGGGCAGCTGGAACACAAGGCTCCACACTTATTCCAAAGCCACCAACCACTCTTCTCATCATTGTTTCTGTTGCATTAAAAGGTAGCTATCAGGCTGTCTTATCCATCCAAAGTACAACACAACACAGCACAGCTTTCTTCTGATCACCCTCTCTTGGCTACCCTCTCTTCTTTCTTTTTGCAGCAAAACTTGAAAGTTGTTTATGATGGCTGTCTTCATCTTTTTACCTCTTATTTTCTACGGGCTCATTCATGCTAGGCTTTTGCCCCACCACTCTTATCAAGGTCACCAACCACTCTCACACTGCTGAATGTGAGACCTTTACCCCTCTTTCCTCCTGAGGCCGTTTCACTACCTGACTTCCAGGCCACTGTAACTTTCCTGTTTCTCCCCACATACTGCCCTGGATCCTTCTCAGTCTCATTGCTTTGTGCCTTTTTAGCATTTACCAGGTCTCCATCACTTGCTCTGTCCTCTACTAGTAGTCTTAACATTAATAACTGCCCTACCATGTTGGTGAGCTTGGACTTATTGGCAGTAAAGGGTGGATTTAGGAAAGCTGATGGACAAACCTTTTACTTTCATTTGAAATTCTAGGGCTGCTGCTATATGAATCCACTTTGCAACTGAAAAAAAAAAAAAAAAAAAAGATGGAAAACTACCAGTGTATAGGAAAGAATGAGGGACTTATGGGAAGCCACAAAAATCACAAAAGTCACAAAAGTTGTTATTTAGGTTCTGTCAATGAAGAGATGTCCATCCACTCAACAGACCTTTATCTGCAGGCTGTACACCAGGGCCACCAAGGCGCACACAAACAGTTTTTGATTCAGAAAGCCCAGAAAGAGTGTCATCAGTCTCCAACTTCATCTTGTTATTTTCAGCCTCAGAACTGAATCTCCAAAATACCTTTCTCATCAAAATAGAATTAGAATTCTACCTATGTGCTTGTGGTATACTTTAGTGAAAAGCTACAAACACAAGTAAACTCTAATGGTATTAGAGGGCTCAGGTAAAGTTACACACATGGCATTTTATTTTTCAAATATAAATAATACTAGATGAAATTATTATTTTATTAACAGTAAAAATCACTGCATGTCTACTTTTTGGTAATAATAAAGATGAAGGGTACACATCCAAATGGTTTCTGTGGAGAAAAATGAAATAGAAATGGCAATAAATGTTCGCCTGTTCTTCCTGAAAGCATTATTTGTTATGCCCAATAAAAGCTGACCTTTAGTATCTCATTTCACACGCAGATTCTTTTCTGACAAGAGCCTGCACACTAAGCGGGCCTGGTGGCCACAGCAGCTCATGGGACATGGTGAAATGAATGAAGCAGCACTGTCACTGGGCTGACCGCTGGGCCTTGGGTACCTGTGTACATCTACTGCTTGAGACAAGGACATTTTCAAGCAGCAGGGGGTATTTTGAAGAATGATGATATGTTAAGTATTTAGTTTCTTGAAATTTTAATGGAATAAGAATAAAAACAAGAGTACTTTTTGTACTCACAGAGGTAAGGTACCTTTGAACTAGAACTTTATCTTTCAAATACAGCTCTACTTATAAATTTTGACCACTTAATGCTTAATTACCCTTGGACCCGCCCACTGACCCTAACAGATAGTTACTTTTATCAAAACAGAAGAAGAATGCTGCTTTTACATGAGCTATCTCAGGCCCACTCCCACGCCTGGCCACACCCCACTGTACTGGCTTTCTCCCAAACACACCACCTCTCTTCTTCTTCTAGGCTCTGCCCATGCTGCTTCCTTCTTAGGAGGTCTTAAGAAGACCTTTGCCTCCTTAGCTGGTTGCAAGAACACAAAGGTCATCTTATGGTGACCACAAAGCCACCTTATGACCACCCAAGAAGGAAGTGGATAGGCAGAGGTCTTATGGCCACTAAGAGCCTCCCCTCTGAATCCTCGGCTCTGCTCCAGAAGCCTTCCTGTATCTTGGCATACTTCAAGAGTCTTCCCGTGGGGCCTTTTCCATTGCAGAGCCACAGAATTTTTGACAGGACATGGATCATTTGCTAACTCTGTTCTTTGCTTCCCACCCAGCAGACTTGTCTTTTAAGAGTAAACTCCAGGAAATATCAGGTCTAAATGCAGACTTGCCAAGCAAAAGGACTATGGGAAAAAAATGGTAAAAAAGGCCCTGCTACTTTTATAAAAGATCTGAAACTTGAGGTATGTTACATAGTACTGTTGGGCATTGTTAGCAGAATGATTTATGTATTACCAGATATCCTGTCTGGTATGTATGTCACCAACTAGACACAATCATTTTTCAAAGTCCAGGCAAAAGAAACCAAGAAACCAATTTGGGCAGCTGGTGTACAAAACAAGAGCCTCTGATTCACACAAAATCTCTTTATAACGTGTGCACAAATTCATACTTGAAATATTTACAAAACAATTTTTCATCAAATTATACAACAAGGTACCCAAAGACTAGGGATACACAAAATAAAGCATATCAAAAAAGGAGCATTTCTAAGGAAATTGGGTATATTACCAAACACCAGCACTTATGCTTTTCAGTGTCAGGATGTACTTGATTCAAGTAGCACAAATCAACTTTCTACTGTAAACTGAGGAATTAGGTATGCAGGTAATTATGATTATTACCTGCCAGTTACTGTTCTGGCCAATAAAACAGACGAAAGAAATACACCAAGAAAGCGTGCAACATGCATTACACAGCACAAACATTTGTGCACAAAACTCACCCATCAGTGTAGCTAAGGCTATTTGTAGAGATGGAGTAGGGAATTTGGGTTACTCTGCTATTACCTTATGGTGCTTGCTTGACCTAGATGAACTTCTACCCTACCCTAATATTATCTTTAAGGACAGGACCTCTGTAAGCCAGAAGTCCCTCTTCACGGGTTCCAAGATGGCTCCTACACTGGCCACCAGACAATCTCTGCCTCCATTAAAACCCCATGCACATACTACCTGATGTACTCTGTATATCATGCTAGTTGACATTTGCCATGACATGCAGTAGAAAGAACCATAAAAGGAGGAGAGAGTGGCACCCCAGGAGCTTCTGGCACCTTTCTGCCCATTTCCATAAAAGACACAAGCATTCCTCACCTGCATCAGGCTCTCTCTCCCCCTCAATTTTTTTTTTTTTTTTTTTTTTTTTTTTTTTTTTTTTTTTTTTTTTTTTTTTTTTTTTTTTTTTTTTTTTTTTACCTATAACTAGAACCTCTTGAGGCCCATGGGCTGAGAAATTCAGAAATTCATCTGTAAGTTTCATCTCCCATTACTCCTATTATTATTATTATTTTTATTATTATTTTATTTATTTTTTTTTTTTGCAGGACCAGGGTTCAAACTCACGACCTTGCACTTGCCAGGCAGGCACTTGTGCCTCGTAGCTATCTCCCCAGCCCCTCATTTCTCCTATTATTCTGGCCAAGAATTAAAGTCTTCTTCCCTGATTAACTGGTGCAGTACTATTATTATTATTATTTTTTTTAATTTTATTTATTTATTTTTTCTTGTTGCAGAACCTTTGTTTGTTTATTCACTCATTTTTATGGCTGGCTCAGCCCACCCCAGGGCAGGGCTGGCACAGCATGTGGTGCCGGGGATCGAACCGCAGTCCCTGAAGCTGCCCAAGCTGTCCCAAGCAGGCGCTTTAGACCACTGAGCCATCCCGCCGGGCCCCAGCCATCCCGCCGGGCCCCCTATTATTGGTTCCATAATTCTGTGAGAGGTAAAAGGACACAATTTGGGATCAGAAACAGATCGCATTACCAGTGTCCAATTTACAGATACACTCCATGCTTTTATGAAGTCACCCTGGACACGGGCATTGTGTATCTCAATTTCATGAGTGAAAACTAAAGCTCAGGAAGATGACAGTGGTATCACCTTGTCCCATGTGCCTATGACACCATATTCCTGGCTCAACAGTCAAAGGACCCTGGATCTTTGCTAACTCATTGTGGGTTGGATACCTGTTGAGTGATCTGGGTGCTGCACCACCTGGGACAGCAATGGTTTATTTATAGTCCTATCAACAGTGAGGTTGAGCAGTGGGCAAAACTGAAGACCCCACCTGGTGGCAAGTTAGACACAGTAGAGGCCACACCTGAGAGAACTTTGGACGTGGGAAGATCATGGGAAGACTACAATTGCTAAAATTTGAGGTTCAAGATGAGTTCCCAGAAACTTCTAAAAATCAAGACATACCCTCTGAAATCTGAGAGGTAAAATAAGAGATGAAAGAGTGCAAGAGAGAGTTGATATAACGTGGTACTAGAAGACAATGAAAGCTACGCTTCTCCTACCTGCTGTGGACTGTCAACACAGTGAGATCATGATGTTCTCACAGGGGTAGAAACCATGGATTCTACCCTACTCTTCTTTATGACTATCAAAAAGCCCACTGCAGAGGAAGATACCACTTTTAGGCTGAGAGTGTAGCTGAGCAGTAGCATGGGCAGGACTCTGGATTGAATCCTAGGCCCTGCATAAACAACAAGCAACAAACACAAATAAACAAAACAAAAATCCCACAAAATCCAAAACCATAACATCTTTAACAAATGATCTCATTAGGTATTACAAAGAAAATTTTGTATTCTGATCCTGTTTTATTTTTATATTTTATGTACTTCATTCAGGTAAATATAAACACTGTATCGACAACAGTGGATGGAAATCAGGCTACAGAAAATGACCCGAGTACGACAACAGTTGCTGGTGCAGTCAGGAGCTCAGTGCATCACAGTCACACAGCTATCAGAGAACATGCTGCTCACATTTTTAAAAATTCAGCTAAGTAGAAGAATGCAAATCAGTGTCCACTGAACTTTAACCAATTCGCCCTGCAATCTAATAGTAACATTAGATTTTAAGATTATTTTGATTAAATGAGTCAATCTGTGAAGAATCTGGTATAAAACACAAACAATGGCATTAGTATAAATTAAAGACATAAATACACATATGTGACACTTTGTATTTTCCAAAGAAATGCTTGCTAATGATGGCTCCATCTGGGAAGAGGAAGCAGAACAACAAAGGGTCTACCCTTGTTTTTCACGTGGCATCTTTCCATACTTTTTATAAACTACTTTGCCTTTGCTAAAATGCTCTTTTCCAGAATTTCAAGAGAAGAGCAAGTGTCAAACATGATGGAAAAAAAAATATTTTTAGTAATCTTTGCCTCACAAGGAAGAAAGAAACTAAACTTTCAAGGAGTGGAAAATCAAATTTTATTTAAGATTAAAAGTGGTTGGTTTATAACAAACTGTAGCTCTTTAAGAGCAGGCTGGATGTCCCCTGCCACTGGGAGCCATCTGACTGTGCAGACCTCACTGATTTAGGTCCAGTGTCGAGAGCTCCAGGGCTGTGCTGGGGCAGCAGCTGACCCTCCAGTCTCATGCACCATGAAGCCCAGGGTCAATTGTGCCACAAAGTGGCAGGCAATGTCTACAAACCTATAAGCACTGCCAGGAGGAAGCAACAGGCACTGTAATAGCTATGTTCAGAAGGAGTGCCACTAATACACTATAGTGAAACACTTCAAAGGCATAGGATCTCTATCCTGGTATATGTCCTGAAAATTCCTTATAGGTCTTGCCCAGATGGAACTGCTAATCAAAACTGGGCAGTCAGAGGAAAAAAGGGGAGGCAAGTGAATAAGACACACTAATGGCTATGAACCACAGTAACTGCCCTAAGGGCCTCATTTAATCCTTAAGGACTTCGTAAACTGTAATTTAATGTCACTGACAATCAGCAAAAGACCATCTAAACTGAAATGACATTGGATATAATAGTTACTTGTAGGGAAAGTAAATAATACACCCCATTGGCTACAGAACTAAAATAACTACCCTAATTATCTCATTTAATCCATAGAGGCTTGATTCAATGCACTGACAAAACTTGACCATTTAGACTACAGTAACATTATAATAGTTATAAGGAGAAGGGCAGAGGTTGAAATGGAGAAATTGATAGGATATGAACACCTGTAGCCTCTACATGTTGAAATTTAACTGGCACTACAACAGCATTAAAAAAGCTGGGCTGGGGGGAGCTTGGGAAATAAAATTGCTCAGTAGTCTAACTGCCTTCCAGACAAGCGTAAGGTCCTGGGTTCAATCCCAAGGTACCATATGCCTTGCCACCCTGGACCCCCAGGTGTGTTGTGCTCTCCAAAACTGGGCAGAGTGGTGCATGCCTGTAATCCCAGTGCTGAGAAGGCTAAGACAGTCTGAACTGTAGTGAGTCCCTGTGTCAACTTAAAAAAAATAATAAAAATAAATAGATAGATAGATAGATAGATAGATAGGCTGGAACCTTAAAGAGGCGATTGGGCCATAAGCTTGTCCTCACAAATGCTACCTACCTACCATGTGATAACAGCAAAAGGTGCTCATTGATACCCACACCTTAATACTGGACTTCTCTACAAGTACCTGGCAATACATTTCTGCTCATTATTGATTATCCACTCTCAAGTGTTCTGTTAGCAAAAACAGACCACCAAGACCTCACCGCTCCTCATTCCCAGAGATGCTGGTACCTGTCCCTCTAGAAATATGATGATGGTTACCTCCGTATTCATCATAATATTAAGACTGAACAAGCTTTTTAGTCTACATTAATAGGTATTTTTTTTTTTTGAATGGTAGCCCAGGCATTCAATTTGCTCTTCCCTATCCATGGACTCTTAATGGTCCTCTTACTATTCAATTCTGTAAATAGTTCAACTGAGAGAATAAACCTTTTAAGTTTATTTTTCCTCAGAAGAGGCAAATAATAAAATCTGAGACATCTGGTCAACTTATGTTTTTTTTTTTTTTTTTTTTTTTTTTTGGTCTTTTAAAAACTGCACGTATTAGGGGCTGGTGGGATATCTCAGCATACTAAGCGCCTGCTGGGCAAATGCAGGAAACAGGGTTCAATCCCCAGCACAACATGCCTATCTGGCCCTGCCCCTGGGTGCACTGAGCCAGCCACCATGACCAGGCACGGTGGTGCACACCTGTAATCCCAGTCTGAGGAGATGAAAATAGGAGGATCACTAGGAGTCCAAGCTGATAATGAGACTCTGTACCAAATACATTAAAAAAAAAAAAAAAAACCTGTACATATTTATAGAGTATGGAGTGATATTCAAATAAAGTATACACTGTATAAGGATCACATAAGGGTAGCTGGCATATCTACAACCTCATTCACCATTTCTTTGTATTGAGAAACACTCAAAATCTGCTTTACTAGCTATTTTGAAATATTAATTACTGTCGGCCACAGTTATTTGCTGTGCTACAGAACATAAGTTATTCTTTGGAATCTACCTGGGCTGTAAAATCTGTTCATCATCTTTTCTCTGTCTTTCCTTCCCCAACACCCTTCCTAGGTTTAGTAATCACTATTTAATTCTCTTCTCTGAGATCAATACTTTACCTTCCATGTAAGTCAGAACATGCAGCAGCTCTCTTTTTGTGTCTCACTTATTCCAAATGACATCATGCTCTCCAGGGCCATTCACATTTCTGCAAGTGACAGAATTCTATTCTCCTTACCCCGGAATACTGTTTCATTAATGCACCTTTTAAAATCTATTAATCAGTCACTAGACACCTAGATTCATGCCTTGTCCTGGCTGCTATGAAAGCTGCAATAAACATATGAGTACAGATGTCTCTACATAACAATTTCATTTCCTCTAGATATATATCCAATAGTATTATTGCTAGATCATATATAGTAGCTCAACTTCTAGTGTTTTTAAGCACTTTGTAATTATTTTCCATGAGTGATGTATTAACTTGCTTTCCCACTGTTATGGTTTGGGTGTAGTTGTCCCCCCAAAGCTATGGGCAGTTAAGGGGTGAAATTCTAGAGTTTGTGATTAATTCATGATCCAGTGCTGGGATTATGGTCCTGAGAACTGTTGGGATTTTGGGTGTGATTACTACATCCAGGCTGGGGCAGATAGCCTGAATGCAACATAAGAGAGGCAGACTTGCTCTCTGGAGTCATTAATCCTCTCATTTGCTCTTGCTGTTTTGTTCTTTTCTGCCACCATGAGCTGCTGCCCTCTGTCATGTGCCACTCTGTCTTGGAGCCAGCTGAGGATGGACTGAAACCTCAACTAACTGTGAGCTAAGCAAACCTTTCCTTCCCTCATTTTGGGTCTCAGGTATTTGTCCCAGCCATACCTGAGAAGAGTAACTAAGTGTAGGAGAGTTTACACTAACAGTATATGAGAGCTCACTTTCTTTGCCTCATGAGCAGCAGCTGATAAGTCTTTTTTCTTAATTGTAGTAGGGTGATACTTCATTGTGACTTTAATTTACATGTTCCTGATCATTAATCATGTTAATATTTTTCTCATACCTTTTGGCCATTTCTGCATCTTTCTTCTGAGAATTGTGTATTCAGAATATTCAGCCATTTTTTAATTGGAAGATGATGTCAATTATTTACTGCTGAGCTGAGTTCCACATGCCATATGTTCTGAAAATTAATCCTTTGTTGAGAAACTAGTTTGAAAGTACTGCTGTCCCACTCTGTGATTCACTCTGTTCACTGCCTATTTCGCTATCCAACAGCCTTCTGTCCGATACAACATTTGCCAATTTTTGCTTTTATTGCTTTTGCTTTTAGGGCTATGTCCAAAACCTATTTGTCAAGCCAATGTCCTGAAACATTTTCCTTTGTTTTATTCTAGAAGTTTCATAGTTTTATGCCTTTCTAAAAACAAACAAATAAAAAACCCCTTCATCCATTTGAGTTGACTTGCATATGGCGATGGATACCACTAGTTTTTTTTTCTCCTACATATGGATATTCAGTTTTCCAAGCATCATTGATTGAAGAGATTATCCCTTCTCCAATTACTGTTTTTGCTTTCTTTGCTGATAATCAATTTATACATAAACTGACTTACTTCTGGATTCTCTATTCTGTTCTCTTAATTTATATATCTATTTTTATTTTAGTAACATGTGGTAAGCTCCGAAATCAGATATTACAATGACTTGGTTCTACTTTTGCTCAAGATCACTTTGCCTATTCAGAATTTTCTATAGCTCTAAACAATTTTAAGAGCTTTATCTCATATATCTGTGAAGAATGCAATTGGATTGCAATAGGAATTACACTGAACTGGTAGATCATGTTGGATGGTATGATTGTTCTCAACAGTATCAATTATCCTAGTCCACAAACATATCTTTTCATTGTGAATGTGTATGTGTCTTCAATTTCTTTCATCAACGTTGCATAATTTTCCTTGTAAAGACTGTGAACTTCCTTGGTGAAATTTGTTCTATTCATTTTGATGGCTACTGTTAATTAGATTGCTTGTTTCTCTACAGTTTCATTATTGGTGTGTAAGAATTCTACTGATCTGTTTTTTGTTTTTCTTTTAAAGAGAATTTCAAGATGATAAAAATTCAACCATGGTTGTCATATTACATATTGTTGTCTTCAATGTAATTGTTCAGACTACCAGATATAAGCAAGCAAACTTGGTCAAAAAAATTAGGCACCAACTTTTCCTTTTAATAAAGCAATAGAAACTATTAGTATAATTTTCTTAGTTGTCTTGTGTTTCCCCTTTCCTTCTTTCTTTTTTCCTTTCCCTCATCCCAGATGTTGTTTCCTTTTGAGCAATTGCTTTCCCTTTCACAGAATCTATTATATATTTTAGATTTTATTTATTCTTTCAAGTTCTTACAATAGGGAGACAATATGATGTTTACATGTGAGTCTAATTTATTTCCCTTATGAGTATGGTCTCTAGTTGCATCCACTTACCTATAAAAAGCCTTGATCTACTGATTGGTATATGTTGATTTTTACTTAATCCATTTGTCAGTCCTCATTTTTATATGGTAGAGTCATTAGTATTTTCTATATGTAAAACCGTATCATCTTCAACAGTGATATACTCTGATCTCCTCTTTTCCTATTTAGGTGCCCTGATTTAGTCTTAGTGAGGCTAAGAACTCCAACAATATACACAATAAGAATGTTATATGGCAGCATTCTTGTTTTTTCTTGATTTTAGGGGAAATGGTGATAGTTTTTCTCCATAAAGTATGACAAAGGTTGTGAGTTTGTTACATGTTCTTCATGCTCAGGTATATTTCTTCTATGCATATTATTATCATGGTACATAATCTTTTTTTTTGGTACTCAAGTAAACGTTCTACAATTCTTTTGAAAGTTTTGCATCAGAGATTACTGGTTGGTACTTTATCATATCTTTGTCTGGTAACGGGTTCCAATGTAGTGGTGCCCTCATAGAATGACTTAATACCATGGAATAATCTGTGAAGAACTGGTGCCAGTTTGTTAAAACCTGGTAAAGTGCAGCAGTGAAGCTGTCTGGCCCTGAGCTCTTCTCTGCTGGGAGCCTTGCGGTTACTTAACAGTTGTTGTGGTCTGCTGAGATTTTTTATCAGCATCTTCATTGTTCGATTTCTGTTGGTAAGTAATGTGTTCGGAAATTTCTCTAATTCTTCTAAGTTCTCCAGTTCATTAGAATACAAGTTGTTTTGAATAATCTCTGAGAATCTTCTTTACTTCTGCAGTAATAGTATAATGGCTCCTTTTTGTCTGTGATTTAAAATTTGGGTCTTTTCTTTTTTCTTGGATATGCTAGCTAAAGGCTTGCCAATTTTATCTTTACAAAAAAAAAAAAAATAATAATAATAATAAACCAGTTCGTTACTTCCCTGCTCCTTTGTATTATTTCTTTGGCCCCTATTTCATTCATTTCTGCTCTCATCTTTGTTATTTTTTCCTACTAATATTGAGTTTGTTTTGTTCTTGCTATTCTTGCTCCTTGAGCCAAACTAAACTCCTTTTTCTATTTGTTTTGTCTGTATGTATGCTTTTATACATATAAGGCTATAAATGTTCCTCATTGCATTGCTTTTTCTATATCCCATTAGTTTTGTTGTTGTCTTTTCATTTTCCCACTTCAAGAAAAATCTAAATTTCCTTTTTATTTCTTCCTTAACTTTCTGGTTGTTCAGTACTGTGGTGGACTGACACTGGTGGTCAACCTGTGACACTCAGAAGAATGGACTCAGTGTGGAGCTAGGTGTGGAAGGCGCCCCCTGAGGATGGCTGCCAACAGCATAAAGAGAACTGGAGGGGAAGAAGGGGACTGTTGGTTCTCCTGGAGGAGGAGCTTGTCCTACTGGCTTGCCTGACATGAACTTAGCTGTTCTCACCGTGAAGGGGCTTGGGACCTTAATGTCACCCTGAATGGCTACAGTTCACTTTGGGGGAGTTCTGGTCCTCACTTGGAACACTGCTTCCTGGCTCCAGAGGGGAAGACGATGGCATGGTCAGTATCTTAAAGGAGCTGATGCCACTGGCTTTCCTGATACGGATTTAACTATTCTCATCATCAGAGCAGCGTGGGGCTGGGTTGTCACTGAGGACAGCTATGGTATTTTTAGCTGGAGCTCTGGTCCTTACTTTGAGTGTTGTTTCTTGGCTCCAGTGCCAACCCTTCAGCCTGCTGGCACAGATCCTTCATCCTGCTGGCACAGCCTTTGTAGTTTTCTTCCACCACTGACCTTTGGGCCTTCCCAGTGCAGATCTGTGAAACAGACTTGGCATGAGACAGTCATGAGCTCTAGGCCTCCAGCTGAACTTAAGCAGGACGTGCCATGGGATCCGTGCCCTCAGCTTGATTCTTTAGGTCTTTAGTGTATGGACAGATTTCCTGCACTCTTTTGTACATGACTCTTCGGGTGACTGTTACAGGCACAATAATCCTATAAATCATGTGTCCTGTATTATCTCCTTTGAGAACCCTGATTGCGAAAAATATAATTCTTATCATCTGCACACTCTAGGGGCAGGGCCGACCTGGAAGTTATTTTATTTTATTTTATTTATTTATTTATTTTTTTTTAAGAATTTTTTATTTTATTTATTTATTTTTCTTGTTTCAGAACCTTTGTTTGTTTATTCACTCATTTTTATGGCCGGCTCAGCCTGCCCCGAGAGCAGGGCTGGCGCAGCATGTGGAGCCGGGGATCGAACCGCGGTCCCTGAAGCTGCCCAAGCTTTCCCAAGCAGGCGCTTTAGACCACTGAGCCATC